>JAKSZT010054457.1:3705341-3895174 GCA_026826555.1 Tolypeutes matacus
GCCCTGGGAAGAGAGGAACACAAGAAGCCCGAACCCTGGCAAATGTCGGCAGCTGTCTTGCTCCAACACGTGGCAATGAACTTTGGTGAGAAGAAACTTAATGCTTTATGGCCTGGTATCTGTGGACTTCTACCCCAAATAAATACCCTTTGTAAAGACCAACCCATTTTTGGTATTTCACATTAGCACCCCTTTGGTTGTCTAATACAGGGCGGGAGAGGAGTCAAAATGAAAGGGGAGAGAACCTTCACAGGAATTGTGTCCTCAGGTCTCTCCATTCCTCTCCCATTAGCAAATAAGCCCACTTCCAGCAGGGTGTCTGCCTGTTTTGTTCCCTTGTGTATGATCAGCACTTAGCAAGAGCTGACATTTATAAAGATTTCATAAATTAATGAAGTGATAACAAAAGTAGTACAGAGAAAGCAGGATTTAAAATTAGAGGACCAGTGCAGCTCAGGAAACAGAACTCTTCTGCCAAAGAAGTCAGGTTCATAATACAGGCAATGCCCAGTTGTTCTTAAAGTGAATATTTATTAAAGTGGGGGAGACTTATGCTATCAAATAAAACACAACATCTTCTTATCAAATGCATAAAGTAGGAGTGCTGCAAAACAGAAATACAAATGTTTAAATTGATAATGTTGAAAGGTTGCCTAACAATTTCAAAATGTTTGTTTTATTTGTTGTTTAGTCTTCATTGAATTGAAAACTCTTAAAGGACAGCTTTAGTATGTCATTCTTCTTTGTTTCCAGGTAATGCAGAATATCTAATTCAGAGTACATATGAATTCATTCATTTAATTGAACTAAATTCCAAGGAACTTTCTCAGCAAACAGACATCCTGCCAATTCAAACAAAGTCTGTCATATCTGAAAGCAAAGAATGGCTGTGTTGTTATTTTGTTAAATCTTCTGTAAAACAGGTAACTTTAGGGCCTCCTCCTCTAGTTTTAAAGAACCATAGCATTGACATTAATTTGACTTTTTAAATGTTTTCCTTTATATAATCTCATCACTTGGTGTATACACCACAAATCTGTCTTGTCAGGCAGCTTGTCGACACCCACTGCCTGTCAGTCTCTCCCAGAAGTAAGGATGGTAGCTTAGTCAGAGAAAGAGCATTTACACCTCTGATGATTCAATCAATTGATTTAGAAAACACCACCCTTAATGAGAGAGCACAGCTTCCTCACAATGAGAAAGCCTTGTTTTGCAGTCTTTTGGACTACAATTTGATTTGTGTAGAAATGTATTATCTATATAATTCAACTGATACTGCAGGAAATACTACATCAGGCAGTACAGGTAGACATAAATATTTTAAATAAAATGAAAAAAAAAAATAAGGAAGGTAAGGTAATATATGGAAACATGGGAACTAAAAGTGCTCTAATACTTTCATTTCAAAGATAAGTAAATACTTCCAAAGAAATCCTGACCTAATAGGATTACACAGATAAGAAGTGTTTATATATATATAAGAAATATTATATCCTAAGTGCTAGATTAAAAGAATTATTTCCAGTAAATCAATGATTTTCAGTCTAGACCCTTTAGGGGTCCAGTGCTTTCCAACATGGTAGAAATTAGTTGCATGTAGCTATTGAAAAAGAGATTAACTTTAATTAAAATTAAATATAACTGAAAATTCAGTTCCACAGTCACACTAGCCACATTTCAATTGTTCAGTAACCATTTGTAGCTAGAAGCTACATCCTGGCCAGTGAAGATATAGAACTTTTCTATCTTTGAAGGTTTAGACAGCAAAGGTTTAGGGAATCTGTTTGCAAGTGGCTGCTGCTTTGGTTTCCATACTCTAAGAACATATTTAGTGTTTCTACCTATTTCCTCCCACCTGACATATTCAACTTTCACATAGAAGTTCATTTAAGAAAAAAAAGGTTTAAAGAGTAATGTAAATATCACAGGATTTCCTTGATTTTCTTTCTATTCCTCCCAGAGTAGTTCCATATTATTGATTATAAATTACTTATTCTTTGTCAGTTGGTTTTTTATGATATATTGCTTGCAAAATTGCCTAAAGCCATTTTAATTCAAACACACATATTAGTTTCTTCATAGTGACACTCATTCTTGGGCTTGTATCACAGGATAAGAATCTACAGGACTGGATCATAAATCAAGGTCCCATAACTGGCAATTATATAGTATATTCAGCACATCCAACATAAATTGCCATTATAAATGTTGTGGCAGTTTGATATTATTCATGAATTCCAAAAACAAATATTGATTATGTTTGTAAACTGATCTGGTTCCTCTGGGAGTGATAACCCTTTGATTATATTAGATCCAACTGAAATGTCTGATTAAATTATGTAAGATTAGGGGTTTGATTCAACCACATCATTAGAGTGCGACTCAGGGTGGAGTCTCCACCCCTTTGGCAGGCTGATAAAACAGACCCTCATGCAGAAATAGACACACAGAGAAGGAGAACACAGTCCAAGAGAGACAGTTCACTAGACAGGATCCTGTGGCCCCAGGGAGAGAGATGAGCCTTATGCCAGTCTATGGCTGAGATAGGAAGAAGCTTGGACCACAGAGCCTTAAGAGGAATGCTGAACTCTCGCAGATGTCACTTGCCGTCTTGTGTCGACTCATGGCAAATGACTTTGGGTGAGCAAATACCTTTTAAGTAACCTTGAGTTGGACTCTTTAGGGCCTTGAGATTGCAAGCTTCTACTCCAAATAAATATGCTTTTAAAAGCCAACAGATTTCTGGGACTTTGCATCAGCACCCTTTTGGCTGAAGACAAATGTATTATTCTATTTAAATAAAAATTCAATTTTTAAAAAGTTTTTATTTGTAATGATTGTAAGTTCAAGGAAGTTGCAAATATATATACAGTTTCAGTGCACCTTCACGCAGCCTCCACTAATGCTAACATCTTCCATAACATCGAGTTTATCAGATTTCATCAGTTATACATTTACGCTTGTGTATGTGTACATGGTAGCTCTGTGCCATTTTATCATACATTTATCTTCATAGAAGCACTACTACAATCAATATACCTAACTGTATCATCACCAGAGGTTTCCCTTATGTTGTCCCTTTTTAGCCACACCCACTCCACGTGCACAAGCACCCCCACCCTGGCAACTACTAATTGGCTCTCCATCTCCATAATTACGTTATTTCAAAAATGTTATAAAATATTGGCATATAAGGTGAAATCTATTTCCTTGATTTTTCAACTTAATTATCTCCAAGATGCCCACTTTCCTTGCTTCATGGCCCCGTTTTTCTATCCTCAAAGTCAGTAACTTAAGTTCTCTTTGATTCTTCTTCCCTTGTCACATCTCTGAACACAGCCAAGGAAGATTCTCTATTTTTAACGACTCATATGATGAGGTTTTGCCCATACAGATAATCTAGGATAATCTCTCCATTTCAAGTTCCTGGAACTCAATCACATCCTCAAAGTCCCTTTTGTCATATAAGGTAACATTTTCACATGTTGAAAATGTTTAGGATTAGGAATTGAACATTTCTGGGGCCTATTATTCTGCCTACCAGGTATTTTCCACTAGCAACAGATGGCACTGAGATCCTTTCACCAGAACTAAGTCACATGGCAACAGAGAACTGAAAGCTGGGTTGTCTATTATTCTGAATAGCAATATGCCAACAAAGTATTTGGGATTCTGTTAGATTACAAGAAGTATAGAATGAAAAAACAATAATTGGAGAAAATCTTTAAACCAAATTCAGACTTTTCCTATTATGATTTTTATATAATGGAGGGATTTTTGAAAATATTACCCTTAAATAAAAATAATACATAGAAGTAGGATATCAAAATTTTCAGAAATACTATAAAATAAGCTATAAATTTGTTCTCATCTGTCCTTATTCACTGTTGTCATCACTTTCCATAAACACACAAATACACACATAAAGAAGAATGATGATAGATAGATGATGATAGATTTTATAGATGAATGGCTATTTTGGAGATTAGACATTCCCTTTCATTTTGTATCACTATCTCTCACTTTCAGTCCAAGTTGACGATGACTATGCTGAAATTATCTTCTCGAAAACTTTTTATATATTGAGTGGTTTTCACTGGTTTTCACTCTATCAGACAGAAGACATATCTATAAATCTTTTCAAGAACATCCTTTCCCTATCTTTTTCACCTGCTGAGATCGCTGAAGGACAATGTCCTTCACCTTCCTACACATATTCTATTTAATGGAAAGGATCTGTATGGCACAACCTCAGTTCTCTTGAAAGGCATTTTGTGTGAATGAATTCTCTGACTTTTTGAACTCTGAGGTTTAGCAATGATTTTGAAGTGACACCCTATAGAAGTTTCTAAACACTTGCCTTGGTTTCCATAATTATCTCATCACAACCACACAACACACTTCAAACAGCTTTGGTATAAAACCCAGTGGACCCATAAAAAAAAAACAAAAATTCTCTATGCCAGCTTTCAGAAGGAATTTTTAGCACCTATTGACATCTGGGAGGGGATAAAAACATTTTAAAAATCATCTGTGCAAATGGAAAAAGACCTAGAATAAAAGGGGGAAAAGGTAAAGGCAAATGAGTTTATATGGCTAAGAGACTTCAAAGTGAGTTGGGAGATCATCCCAGAGATAAGGCTTATGCACATCTCAGCAAGATCTCATAGACTGCCAAAGTGGATACAACCCCAAATAGTGGGGCTCCTGAGGGCTCGGGAGAAACCCAGGTCCTGTGGTTAGGATGGATAGCTCCAGAGTTTGGTGTCTTGCCAGTGGGCTCTACTTTGGAGTTTGTGCTCCTGAGAGTGACAGAGTTGGACTCAATTCTGTTTCCCCTACACATGGCTCATCTGTCCCTTCTATTTAAACCTATACTTGGTGCTGGAGTTTGTAGGTGTACATCCAAAAGACTGGAGTCTTTGGGCTGTCCATGTGCCAGCTGGGCCTGGAACCTCAGCGGGGTTGCAACACTGACTCTACAGTTCATTGGACTCATCCAAGACAACTAACAAGGAGATGATGATGGGCAACGACCATCCCAAGAAATAGAGATAGTCTGCAACTGCGAGCAAGATAGTCCCATCCATCTTCCTCTTGGGATATAAGCTCCCTCTCAGTTAGAGGTGGAGTGGCCATCACCATCCCATGCTCAGGATTGGGGAAAGAACTATGAACTAGATTTGACTTACTGGTATTCTACTATAAACATATTGTGATTACAACATTGATGTGGAGCCAGTGGCCACTGGAGGTTCTAGGGGCAGGGAGAGGGAAAAACAGTTGCAATACAAGGGCTTTTTCGGGACTTGGGAATCTTCCTGAATGACATTGCAATGACAGATATAGTCCCTTTTATATCATCACATAACATGCAGAACTGTGTGGGAGAGAGTGTGGACTACAATGTGAACTATGATCCATGCTCAGTGGCAAAGCCCCAGGATGTATTTATTAGTTGCAATGAATGTGCCACACTAATGAAGGTAGGAGGGTGTGGAGGTGTGGGGAGTGGGGCCTATGGGAATCCCTACATTTTCTGTGTAACATATATGTAATCTAAGTATCTTTAAAAAAAAAAAATTATTAAAAAAAGATCATCCAGCCTTGGTTACGTTTTAACAGTTCTTCTCTTAATTCTTGTCTCTCTTCTCATATTTTTTTATCAGCAGCAAGAAGAAACCAGGCTTCATGTCCAGCAGTTTGTTTAGAGCTAGACTTAAGTATATCCAGTTTCACCCCTTCATGTTTTACATTTGCCATCACTGTAGGAAACAATTTCACTAAGTTTTCTGCCACTAAATAACAAGAACAACTTTCCTCTAGTTTGAAAGAAAACATGTTTATCTCTTCTTTTTACACATTCACTGGCAGCTTCCTTAAAGTCCAGATTTTGGCTTACAATCTTTCCAAGGTTATTTGGGCTTCATCTGTCAAGCTAGTCCAATATCTCCAGGCTGTAACCACTGCCTGGTTCCAGAGCCTCTCCCACAGCTGTTGGTATTTGTTCAGCAGCAACCTACTTCCTGATACCAAACCATGTATTAATTTTTGATGTTATATAATATACTACCACAAATTCAGTGGCTTAGAATCATGCACATTTATTTTCTCTTAATTTCTGTGGATCAGAAGTCCATTTTAACTGGGTCCTCTGCAAGGCTGCAATCAATGTTGCAGCAGAGTTGAGTTCTCTCCTGTAGAGTCAACTGGGAAGGGTCTGCTTCTAAGCTTGTTCTGGTTGACAGAATTCATTTTCTTGTGACTGTTGTACTTATGCCAGCTTGTTACCTCAAGTCAAGCAATGGAGTGGAAGAAGCTAGAGCAAGTCTGCTAGCAATTTGGGGTTTTATATAAAGTAACGCAATCATGGGAGTGACATCTCAACATATTTGCAATATTCTGTTCACTAGAAACAAGTCACACTTCCCTCCCATACTCAAGAGGAGGGAATTACAGAAGGGAGTGAAAACTAGGAGATGGGGAGTGGGTTGGCTATCTTAAAGTCTTTCTGCCATACAGACCAATTTATGTCTTTATCATTTTTTTTCAAACTTGTTTTTTTCCCTATTTCCTTTCTATCATTATTGTTTTCTTATGTATTTACATTAGATTATTTTAAATTAAGGAAATAATCCTTTGTTATGTGTTGTAAATATTATTTATATTATTATGTATCTTTTTATTTTGTTTCTGATAGCCCATTCCCATGAAATTTTTAAATTTTATATGATTAAATGCATTATTCTTTTCCTTTACATTTTTTTTTTTTTTGGCTTTCTCTGAAGTGTTTAGAATTAGTGCAATTTAACTTCTGAAACAACCTCAAGTCTCAGTCTGTTAACTCAATAAAAGTTTATTGTTTACTCACATTATATTCAAATGCAGGTGGCAGTGGAGACTCTGCTCCAATGTTCAGTTTAATACCTAAGACTCTTTACTTTTATGATGCTGCCTTCTTCATTAGGTGGCATCCACATTGCCACAGAATGGGAAGGGAGAGGATCTGGAAGCATGCGTTCCTGAATGTGGTGGACATCTACTTTTTTATACATTCCAAGGACAAGATTTCCAGTCCCTACAGCATTACAGAGTCTTTCCTTTTACCTTCTTTTGGCAGTGATGTATTTTTTTTTTTAACTTTATTTTGTACATTTAATAATTGAAAACATAAACTAAACAAACTGTGGTCTATTCACACGATGGAATATTATGCAGCTGTAAGAAGAAATGAAGTCATAAACCATATGGCAACATGGATGAACCTGGAGGACATTATGTTGAGTGAAGCAAGCCAGAAACAAAAGGACAAATACTGTATGAATGCATTACTATGAACCAAATATATTGTGTAATATATTGTTTGATTCAAAAAAAAAAAAAAAAAATTACAACTGATGTATTTTTTATTGTGTTTTGAGGATTTGAATGTTGGTTACCCCTCCCTGAGAGGCAGGCAGGATTTGTGTTTTACTCCCCCTAGAAACAATTCATCCTTGCTTATTCCCTGAGGGTGAGAGAGGTGACTTCACCCATCTAAGTTGCTTAAGGATTTTGTTTCCTAGGGTAGAAGAGTAAGGAGAAGGGGTCAGGGCCTATCTCCCAGCTGCCGCTCATCACCTCCTGCACACCATCTCACCAAGGAAAATGAGGGCCTCTGGCCCTGCATCCAATATTTTGCGTGAGCACATGGTGGAGTCCCATGGAAAAGATTTTGAGAATGAGTATGTTCTCCCCAAGTGTTTGAGGCCCTATAACCTATACCTGTCCTTTAAGAAATTGTGAAAATTTTAGCTGACTTCATTTTTACCTAGGCCCCTTTTCTCCTCTGCTCTGCTACAAGTGAAATAGTTACTGGTACCTCACTGGAAATCAGTTTGCTTGGTGAACTTGCAACCCCAACTCTCTGAAAGACTCAGACATGGTTATGATATTTTCTCCATACTACATTGGGGATGGCTTTCTTTGTGGTTTTCTACATCCTAAGCACATCTGAATATCCACATTATATGTGAGTTGTATTGGTTTTATTTTCATTATTGTATAGACAATCTTTAATTGTGCATATCTCAATTTAATTTTTTCTTTACATGTTTGTGAATACTTGTTTAAATGTATATGATTGTGTATTTTTTCTTTTATATGTATTACTTCTAAGTGATTGACATTTTATTATTTTATTTAATTATTTTTCTATACTATTTCTTCATTAATTTATGTTTGTAATAGATTTAAATACACATTAGTAATTGTGAACAATTATCAGGACATTGATTTTACATGTATATATATATATTTATTAGATTTTAGCATTTGAGTATTATATTATTTATAGCCTATAAATACTTAACACATACTTAATTTGCTTAACTGAATAAAATCTCAGAGTCAAGACTCACTACAATTGTGTTTCCTTGATTTCTCCTTATCTGTGATTTATAGTTTATATATTTGGGTGTTGTAGTATATGTTTAATAAATATTTTAATAATCATAGCCTCATTATAGATTATAAACATTATCATTATAAAACATACATGTATATAGGTGTGTAGATGATAAGAGATTCTGTGACTCAGATTCACTCTTCAATTTCTATCAGGATATAATATATTAATATTCATTTTTAAAAATCAATCTCATGGGTCTAGATTGAGTAAGCATTCAAATACTTATGGTATATGGTGTTTTTTGTTTGTTTTTAAGGAGGTGCCAGGGATTGAACCTGGGACCTTGTACATGGGAGTCAGTTGCTCAACCACTGAGATACATCAATGCCCTCATATATGTTTGAATATTAAAAGCCAATTCTCTAATAATCCAAGATATGATGCTATTTTTTATATATATGCTTAAATGAAGACAAATACAAACCCGGTGAAGTGAGTTATTACTGAAATACCTAAAACTGCACAGCATAAGATAGATTTTAACAAATGTAAAATGATGCCATATTTCTATCAACAATCCAATTTTGAAAGTTATATGTGATTAACATATTATGTGGCAGTATTCTTAGTCTAATGAATTTATTTAATTTTTTTGTCTTATAAAAATTATTTTCTAAAAGAACAATTAATGTATCAAAATTATGTTTATTGATCTTGAGAGAGTGATGAATAAAACTTTATTCACAAAATCAACCATTGATTGCTTTGCTATTCTTTGCTGATATTTCTTAAAGAATGTTCAAAAATTAACTTAGTAGTAGCAAAACTGGTTAGAAAGCAGATAGGTAAGCATAGGCACAGAAGAGTAATTCAATGATCACCTATTTGTATTACTTATATATATTCATATATGTAGAATTTCTATCTAGATTATCATAAGAATTTTCATTCCTGAATGACATGGACATTTCTCCAATTGAAGTACCAATATATAATTTTATTTTTTTAAACTTGGGACTTTGTATTTGGGAAGCTGGTGCTCAACCACTGAGCCACATCAGTTCCCCTGAGTTGGTTTTTTCATTTGTTTGCTTGTTGTTTGTTTTTTTGGAGGCACCAGGAACTGAATCTGGGACTTCCCATGTGGGAAGCAGGTCCTCAACCACTTGAACCACATCAGTTCCCCAGTATATTCTTTTGACAATGAGATAATTTTGCTTCTTCTTTAAGGAATGGCAAACTGTATATTTAGAGATAATCTTTTAAAACATATTAAATATTGAAAAATAATATGTATGTTGTTTTAATGTGTAGTTTCTCAATTTCAGCAAAATTATACTAATTAAACTTTTTAGTTAGAGACTTGAAGACATCTTAAAACATTGAAAATTTTAATATTATTTAACTCTAGAAGGCAAAAAATAACTTTTAAAACTCCCCCTCACCCAGTCTGTAAATTCTGTAAAATGGATGTGCAGTACTATTAAATATCATAGAAACAGGTAAATTTTGCTGATTATTACTAAAAAAGCTAAGTGCTCTTCCATAAACAATAACGAAGAAATCCTCATATGTTCTTTTTAAGACTTATTCTTCTAGGAAGGTGGGCAAAGTTACCATGACTTCAGACAGCAGACAACAATTTTTATGGCATCACTTTCAGAACATAGTTTTGCCTATGAAGTTTCCCAGCTGCAGTATATGATATTAGTAAGATAGTGATTGGAAGAAAAGTGAAAGTATACTTTTGATAGATGCTGTTTTTGTTCTCTTTACGCATTCATAAAAGAACAGGATAAATGGTAGACATGTGGACAATTGACATTAGAAGTGGTCTCTTTTGAGTTTGTAAGCCTGTAACATTGAGTTGTACATTTTCATCTTATTTTAGAGCTGTACTGGTTTCTATGAATAGCAATATTGTTCTTCAAATTTTTCTCACTTTAAAGATTTGCATAATGTGATAAGTTGTCAAGATATGATTAAACATAGTGCTTCAGTCTGGAAAGCCTTAACTGGTGAATGTAAAATTTTGTAAAAGAAAACTCTGAAGAACTTTTGAGTGGGAGTTTGAAAGGTGAGAAGGTAGGCCTCCTGGTGCTTACCACAGGCTGTGTTCTTGCACTGACTGTATAGAAAAAGGAGGCAGAGTGAGCCTACCCCATATACACCTCAGCCCAGGCCTTGTGCCTGGTCTGAATTGTGAGTGGGGGGACATGGAAAAAAAAAAAATTAAAAAAAAAAAAAAAAAAGAGCTTCAAGTTTACATAGGCATAATTAAATGGAAGGTGGGATTACTCTTAAGGTGGGGTGCTATGCACTGTAACATTTTTCTGGGAGTGTATTTCAGTTCCTTTGTTTTCACATAATTTTTCTTTACCTAAATCCACATGTCTCTCACCAAAATATGGCTCTTCTTCATGGCTTTCTTATTTCTATCAATGTTGTCATATTTGAGATCTATCATTTTTATACTTTTGATGAGCCATATCTATTTAGTTGCTATTTCACGTACAGTTCTTTAACATTTCCAAACTGTCATATCTCAAGAGCCCTAAACTTAGATTTTAAATATTATCTCCTAATGGATATCTTTTCCTCCAGTTTCTCTTTTCTTCAGCCAAATCTTCTTGCATGAAAAACATAATAAAATTTTAAATTGTCATTCTCCATAGACATTTTTTCTTTAAAAAGTTTTGTCAGGTCCCAATTGTTTAGATTAAAATCAAATTCTAAACTCATTTCAGTTTCCATTTCTCTTCCACCAAAATCTCAACATAACCTACTTTTCTTGCCTTTACAGAAATCTCCTTCCTTACATAAATCTTGTGCTTCTTCCAAACAGTTTTACTTATTCCAAACAGGTTTCTCCCATTATGAGCCCCATGATTCCCATTTTTGCTTTTACCCACATGTACTCATTTTCTGTCCTTCTTCCCTATCCCCTCAATTGATAAGATCATTATTTTCAATACTTTTCTATTAGGCTATCCATAAAAAAAATACTGGTTTGCACACAAGTTATTGAAAATTCTCTACATGCTAACTCTCACTTTACCTTTGTCTCTATCACTGACGAAAAGAAATCTACTTCAAAAAATTATACAATAATCTTACATCCGCCTTTGAAAGTCACTAATGTCAGTATTTTAATTATTACAATGTTAAAAGTAAAGCAGTTCAATATTTGTTAGGTTAATAATGTATGAATATGGAAAGAAAAGCATTTTCCCTTGACTATACTTTTGATAATCTGTTCTGATACCTAGTCCTTTAAAAGACTGTAAAGAAATAGACTTAGACAGGATATATGCCTTGCTTTACATACTGGATAATGAAAATATATTACAATTTAGATTTGGCCTAAAAGACAAAACTAAATTCTCTTCACTCAATTAACTTTCCTTTACTTGCTCTCTACCTCCACCCCATCCCATCATTTAAATAATAATACAGACTACTAGACTATGTTTGAAGCATTTGAAGGGGAAAGCAAAAAAAAACCCAAAACATTGGTATGCACATTAAAACATTGAACTCTCGTGGGTTAAAATGAAAGAGGTTTATTCTCCTTTTGTCAAGCAATTTCTACAGACAGAACATCCACATGGTGTAAGCTACCAAAGAAGGATGTATGAGACAGACTTATATTAAATTATTAAGTCACAGACATTTTATATGATCCATGTTCACAAGGGAAAATTTGTTGAAAAGGAAAGCAGATTGAGTAACTAGAAACATAAGCATATATTTGTTGTTTATTAAATCTACCTTCCATAATGTTTCCTCAAGCTAAGAAGAAATCTACTGTATGACACAGCTCAGGATGCTATATACATGTAAGGTATTATACACTATAAAATTTCAGGTTTCTAAGCAGTTTTGCCCAATTTAAACTTGAATAAAATTTGTATTTAGAAAAGACCTTACTGGATTGCCTTCAGTAAATGGAAGTCATTTCAACAGCCATTAGATTTATTTTTAGCAACTTAAAAACAAAAATTAAAAGATAAAAGGCTCTCAAAACATGAAAGCTATTACTTTAAGCCTGGATAATTATCTGCTTAATTCAATGAACCAGCCCTCTAGTTTTAATCTACTTCTACTGGTGTTCTCTTTTCCCTTTAGGAAAAAAAAAATGCAGCAATAATTTTTACTTCTATGCTGTGTCTCAAAGAGGAGGATTATTTAGGTTACAAGCTCTAGCACACAGTTAGTGAGAAGATAGTTTAAGGATTATGGAGGAATGGAATAGAAGTCTTAGGAAAATTGTTAAGGAATGAAGTTCTTTGCTAAGTCATATTTAAATAGCAAAGGTAATGAAAAAGTAAGTCTTTTCTCACTACTGTGGGGTTATCTCCTTATTCCAAACTTCTATTATTAATTCTCCTAAACCACTAAGACCTTATCAGTTCTCTTGCGAGATTTTTCTCCCTGGCATCAATTTCCTTATATCTGGTTTACTCTAAGCAGGCACAAGTGATGTTTCCTTTTAGAACTGAAATTTCCTGCTGATGCAACACACTGGGCTATTGAAATGAAAGAATATATTCTGCTAATAAGAAAGTAAATATTTGTAAGCAGTTGACATCCCAGACAAACCTGCATTGAAAATGTAATGCACTCGAGTGATTGAAAGCAAACTGAGAAAACTTTGCAGACATTTTTACCATAATTATTTTCCCTCCCATAGCCCCATTTTTCATAACATGCTGCAGATTATACAGTAAATGTCAAGTAGAGTTTGTCACCTGTATACAACCTAAGGCCAATTTATGCCTTCAAATGGCATTTCATTGAGGATTAAACAAATAAATGAAGGCAGAATTTGGTACAAGAGACGTCAAACTTTTCTCTTTTAGTGACAAGCAATTCTTAAGTTATGAGGGTGTTCGGTATGCAGCTTCTAGCCTTCTATTTCCTCATGTGACATTCCCTTCAAGGCACAAAAGATTACAAACAGTGGATAGGACAGAATATTTAGATTTAAGAATTTTAAGGTTCCACAACACCTTTTTGCTCTGGTTTAAGCATACCAAAAGGATGGAGGAAAAAATTAAGTAAACTACCCTCAAAATGAAATGGTGCTTAAGTCATCAGAAATTCCCTGCAGTTTAGTTATTTTTTCAATATTTAAAATCCTATTTTATTGGTTTAAAATGTAACTAAAGATTTGCTTGTTGTGATCAATGAAGTTTCTCATTAAATATTGTGTTTAATATTGTTAATCAATCCATATTACTAATTGTGCATGTCTTAGCCAAAACAAAATGATTTTAACTTATTTGGGCCAACCAGATAACTTATGTTTGAATAGGATATAAACGTTAAAAGTTAAGCTGTAAATTCAACCAATGTACTGTAAAACTCTTCATTCAGTAATTATCTAATAGCATTCCTAGGCATCTCCAACCCAAATGACTGTATTTCCTTTCTCAACTTCAGTGATCTCACAGTTTAACTTATTGAGTCGTCCATCTAGTATAAAGAGAGCGTTCTTGGAAGCTGTCATCAGATATTGACCAAACAAGCCACTGTTCTGGATTTGCCTGTTCTTCCCGTTCCAAGGCCACTCTTCTGCTTTGAGTGGTTCCTTAAGGCTCTTTATCATCTTAACATTCCCAGAGGAGAGTTCCACAAAAAGCACATCCGTTTGCATGCTTGAACTACCATAGATGTTATACTGGTGGGCTTCAGTAAAGGATGGCTGAAATGCCACATCAGATATGTGCAGATTTGTGTGAATATCAAAAGCCTCCTGTATTTCTCCTCTGATGGAAATGTACTGGACCCTCACAAGTCCTTTCACATCATTAATGCTGACAAGATAGTGCCCGTCAGGGGAGACATATGGTGTGCCCGTTACATCACTGTTGAATCCAATGACTGAGTCGGTGACACTGTCTACTATGAGCTGTGGTGGGATTGCTCCAGTGCTATCAGGTTTACAGCCAATAAAGTAGTATCCTCCCAAGTGTGTATACGCCAGTGATTGAGGAATGCACTTATAGTCCTTCAAGTTAATTGTCTTGATGTACGACATGGTTTCAAGATCAATTTTTTGTAGTGCAGCTTCATCTTTATGAAGAATAAATCCAAACCTGAAAAGAGGAAAACCAGTATTAGACAGGAAAATATAAAATGATTACTAGAAGGAAATGCGTTGTGGACAGGTGGAAAGGGTGGAAAATCCAAGGAGTAATTTTCAGGCAATGCCGTTATATGTGGCACAAGCATGTTAGAACTAAACTTTAAATTGTGCTGACCTCCTCTTTTCTCTAAGTCATTCCTTCATTACGTCTAAAGAATTATTACTCAAGTTGTACAAAGCAGAATAATTTTAAAAATATATTTAGTTAATTGGACTTACACATTTTGCTTTCAACATAGAAAGGAAAAAAAAGTAAACATTATTTTGTATATTTCTAAACCATCTGATATTGAATAAACCTAGTTACCTGCTACTAAACCCAGAAAGGGAAAAAGACTTGACTATCTATTTTATTCACTTCATTTACTTTAACATTATCTTAAGACCATCAAATTACCCTGAAACTCATTGATATTTAGATAACTATCCAAACCTTCTTATTTTAATTTGCATGATATGAATACCTTAATAATTGCAGAGTTTTTATTGACATAGAACTATTAGGCTATTTATTACATTTTAAATCACCTTGATAACTACCTTTATGATTTTAGCTTTTAATTTATTATTAATTTTACACACAGGTTATATTTTTTTACCTAATCATGTTTGTATTGTTATCATTTTAACTCATATACCTGCACTGCCTTGGTTGTTTTATATTAAACAACAAAGAACTTTCAGAATTTATAGTATTTTTCTATTAAAGCCAAGCAAAAGAGAAACATTTGGGCTTTTAAAATTAATTTTCTTGGACTCTTTAATTAATTCAGTAGTTTTCAAAGCATTTGTCCTAAATACTGACAGCAAATTATCAAAAGTCCCTGTAGCAAGTAAAATACATATTTCTATTTATGAAGCATAAATGTATTTTGAAACCATGGCCTATAATACCAATGGTTTTATAGCAAAAATAAATAACCAAATAAGAGAAAATGAAAGAGGCACTACTTTACAAAATTATCACCAAATTTGATACTGGTCAATAGAATTGTGGAGAACTTATGTTATGGCTTATGTTGACAATAGTGATTAAAGTACTTCCTAATATTTCTAAAGCTCCATAAATATAAGGATCAAGGACATATTGTTCCATTGACTCTGCTCATAAATGAAAATTTAAAATGACTTTATTGTCAGTATTAAGACAAAGCAAAGCAAAACAATCAAATAACCCCTAATGACAGCCAATTGTGTTATTCATTTGTGCAATTCATTTTTGGCATGCTAATTATCACACGGTGGTTCATTCACGTAAAAAAAATGACATATTTTACACATATGGCAGATATATTGTGTAATCCTGGTTATATCTTTTTAAAAATTCAAATATAAGCATATGTCAAGCTGAAAATATAAATAAACTAATAACTTTAATAACATAGATAAAGGGAATATTCTAAAAAAAATCAGTCTTGCATTGTAAATGTGAAAGGCAGGGGAGTCCATAAGCATGGATATATTACTAAATAGATGCAAATGCATTTAAGACAGATTGTCAAACATGTGTGACTTATAGTATGTTTAAAAATTGTAACTGCTCATTCCTTACTCTTGAGGATTTTGGGATGGTGGTGCTCACTCTGCTTCCAATTGAGAGGGGACTTATATCCCATGGGGTAGATGGATAAAACTGTCTTGCTTACAGTTGTAAGATACTCTGTTTTTGGGGGTGGGCATTGTCCATCATCATCCTTTTGTTAGTTGTCCTGGGTGAGTCCAATGAACAGGAGAGTAGGTGTTGGCTTCATCTCTGCTGAGATTCAGAGACCAACTGACATATGAGCAGCCGGAAGATTTAAGTCTCTGGGACATATATTTAATGGATATAGTGCTAAGTATAGGTTCAGATAAAAGGGGCAGAAGAATTATGTGTAGGAAAATTATAGATGAGTCTAGCGTTGATACATTGAGGAGATAGTTTATCATACATTCCAAAGTAAGGCCTGACAGGGTGCTGATTTCCTGGGTTTGTCTGCACTGCCTATAGTGTCTAGAGGTTGGACTAAAGTGGACTTATTATTATCATAGTAATGGAAGAACTTCTAACAATGATATAAAGAAAGTGGTCAACAGAGGTGTAACAAGGTGCAATTCTGGGACAATGGAATTGTTCTGCTTGATATTGCAATGAAGGATACAAGCCATTAAACATTTTGTCAAAACCTATAAAATTGTGTGGTGCAAAGTGTAAACCATAATGTAAACTACAGCCCATGATTAGTAGCAATGCGTCAATATGTGTTCATCAATTGTAACAAATGTACCACACTAATGAAAGACGTTGTTAATGGTGGAAAGCATGGGAGGGGGAGTGAGTGATGTATATGAGAATCCCCTACATTTTCAATGTAACGTTTATATAATCTAAAGCTTCTTTAAAAATGTATAAAAAATTGTAACTGCTTCCATTTTATTGAATTAGATATATCTGGGAAAATATTATTTTAGCTATTTTGGACATTTGTGAAGAGATTATGGGTTGTCATTGGAGAGAGTACAACTTCTTCCATATAAAAGAGTAATTGCAATTTCAGCTATTCCTTTAAAGATTTTTTACAAGCATTTTTTGAATGCCTACTAATAATACAAGGTACTAGAATATATTAGAGAACAATATAATCCTTCATGCCTTCAATGAGTTTAGACATTTTGAGTGATAAAAAATGCATAATTGTTAGTGATTAATGCTTAAGTAACACACTTATGGGGCTATATGTTAACATTTGTGTTCTGCTGTACTTTTACCTATTTATTAATTTTTCCACAGATATCCTTGAGATGGCATAAATAATAATTTTGGAAGCAATATTTTTAGTGTATATCAAATTAACACCTGCCATTTCTGGCTTATTTCCCATATCTATCTTTTCCTATGTCCTTAACACCTGTGCTTGTGTCCTTTTGGTAAGCGCAGCTCAAATCATAATTACTCAGGATAAAATTTTAGTTCTAACTATTATAATAGGAAGAAGTGTTTATATAATTAACAATCACTTTTAAATATTCCCATTATATTCTGATATAATGCTTGATTCAGAAATATACCAGAGATTTTAAATCCAATTTGAACCCTAAAGAATAAAAGAAAAAATCCTCGAGCTGTCAACCGAGTCTATTGTTTTTATGCGTGAGTATCAAAAGTATCATAAAAATCTTAAGTGTAACTATCAGACATCTTAATCAATAATTAACTCCATCTAATGTAAAAGAATGCCTTTCCATTGATGGAAATCATTAGGGATACGGTAGGTTAGTGGTATATAGATGTACATACCTAGATTGTGTCTGGTATTATTTATAAGATTATGATAATGGATATTGTCTTTTATTCTGCTATACAGTAAACAAGTGCTTAGAAGGATATATAACAATCAGTCATGTATTAAAAGCAATAGCCAATCAATTCTGGCATTTCAGCTCTCCTCTTAACCTTGAGTCTTCTAGTGCCTTTTTAATGCTAATGAGGAAGAATGTGAAAAGCTTCTTCTAACTAGTCCTGAACTATTTAAATCTAATACTAAAGAATGTACTCAAGCTTTCTGCAGTACAGTTTAGCCCCTTTCAGAGGTAATTAAATAAGAATAGTAATAAAGATTTGGTTAAAACTGCAGAAGATCTGCACTGGGTGATAAAATTACTAAAATTGCATCTATTTTGGCATCTACACTGTCTGCTCTTTAGGACTAGAGATCTAGTTACATAGGCAGATGAAGGAGAATGCCTTCAATTTTTCACCACTGATTTATTGGGAAGGACTGGTGTCTCTAACTCAAAATTTCCTTCTAGACAGATTGATATTCAGAAGTCTCCCAGTGTTCATTAGTCTCTGATTAATATTTACAAGGCTCTCAACTTTCACGCCTGCTTAGTATAATAAAATCCCACAGAGTACCAAGCCTAACATAGTTTGTCTAATATTTGTCAGAATGTGTATAGGATTTTGCAGACTATGAGAAAGGAGAGAGTTAACAAGTATTCTTGTGATAAATTATTTTATTAAGAAATTAATGCAGTTAGAAGAGTGTGGCCTTTATGCAAGGTATTGTGTAGGTTTCTTAGATTTGGTGAGAAGGATCAGAGCAATTTTTCTTTCTTTCCCAAATTATTACCTTTTTCTGAATGTTGAAGCATTCCAGCTTAATATAAAGTTAATAAAAATGTTCAATTTCAAAGGTTGTTTTTATGCTCTAAGGTGGGGTCCTGAAATGATTCGTACATTGAGAACTTGGTTTGGATGAAATAAAGACTTTTAATCTGAACCAATTTTGTTTCATGGCTCAGTTTTTCAATATAATAGAGATGTGACTTTATGCAAAATTCTTAACCTCTATGAGTTTCAATTTCCTCATCAGCAGAAAAAGGATAAAAGTACTATCTTGCTGGGAGGATGAGAGCTAATATGTGTATATAGTCATATAGTAGATTCTCAATAAATAATAATTATTGCTTCACACATTCAGCAGCATCATTTTCCCACTATGAATTATGCAAAATATTTCCTACAAGATAACAGATTACCACGATAATCCATGGATGGAAAAACAAAATAAAATAATTATCAATTTTTCTTTATTGTAAGTGTCTCCACAATGTTAAAAATAAACATATATGATAGTATTACCCAAGTGGTGCTAGATTTTCCCATTCACAAATACAACAGAGATCACATTTACACTAGAAATTCATGCTTTTTATTCTTACTTTCATCTGTACCAACAGGATCTATGCCCACTCCATATCGTACCCAATCTCTGAAATGCTCATTTTGTTAGGAATAAAGAAAGTTTAGCTCACTCCCGCCTTTTAAAAGTTGCTGCTTCAGTAATTGTCAAGGGCTTGGACCAGGGTGAACCTGATCTCCACACAGATGATGAAATGCGAAACGATTACCTGGCTTACTCAAGAACTTTTGTAAAGTCACAGCAAATTTTCCACTGACTTTAGAACCTCAATATCCAAGGACATGGAGAGTTGCTGTCAGTTGCTGGCAATTCAAGAGCTTTGCAGAGGAAGTTATTTGGCAGAAACAGGAAGGGAACAGATACTTAGAGAGAAGCATGGTTCAGATACCTTGAAGCTTTATAAAGAATAACTTCCTGAAGATCTCCATGTCCCACAAAGCCAGGCTGTATCTCTTAGAGTTGAGTAAGCGATGGTTTCTGTATGACTCTTACTCAGATAGTTCTCACATGGGTCTGGTCACACAGTCTTACAAAGCAGTTTTCCAGTCACTCTGATCCCCACAGAATCTGCAAGGTCATTATTCCCCTGATATGCTCTTAAAATTCTTCACCTGAGATGCCAGTGTAGGAATCTCACATTTGCAATTAATACTCCATGTATATTTGCAGTGGTCAGGCCTCATATGGACACAGAAATCCCCAGAAGTTGGATTAAATGAACTCTGTTGGATTTGGAGAATAACCATTCTTTAACTCTTGGTACTTAGAGTAGCATTGCCTATCTTAGAGACCCCAAAACTTCTCACCTAAACAGCTCTTACTCTTGGCATTTAATGTTTAAGCACTAAGGCTTAATCTCCATTTAGTAGCTGAGAATAAGATAGCTATTTTCTTCCCATGTCTCCTTCAAGCTATCATCTGCTTCTCCCCAGATTTCAAGACAAGTCTTTTCATTCATATCAATGGATGCAAATGGAAAGTAGTGAGTAGAGATTGGGAATATTTCAGCACTGGATTTACCTAATACTGTATCCTGTTATAAAAACCATGATTGCTACGAACCATGTCTAAATCAGAAGACTTTCCCAAAGCTTTTCTGATTTCCCAATTAGTGATGCAATATTCTTTGAAGTAAAACCCTAAACCAAAAATATTTGAACAGCCCTAAGAATTTTTGTAATGGGATTTTACTTGTGAAAAATCTATATCCAAGGCATGATCAAGGAGTTAGTAGTTCATAAATAATAATGGACTGGATTATTAGTATCTTGTTTTTCTAATAGGATTATAAGTACCTTGTATTTCAACTGGAAGGTAAGAAATGATAAACTGAGAAGATACTAAAATCATAATTGTCTTCCCTATATAATAAATACATAAATCTCCACATAGAATACACTGTTGCAATGACTTCTGCTATTGTGTTACAGTGGACTCAGAGTTTTCATGGATGCAAATCATACATCTTATATGAGCCATCAATCAGTGGCTTATGAATTCCTTTTTATTTAGTTGTTTTCTATTATCCCAGACAGACCCTTGTAAGAAAAGTTTGGCTGATGTTTCTACTCAAGTATAAAGGCTTTGGTTTCTATTTGTACTTGACATAAATATCTCAGTAAAACATACTTGTTCACAAATAGTGGTCACATTCATGTTTCAGAGAGGGGAAGCACAGAGAAACAGAATCGCCACATTTAGTAAAGATTTATAACTAGAGCAAGGACAGTTTCTAAGTAGTTCTAGTGCTTAGGTGTGTTTGAGAAATGATAGGACTTTGAAGTTTTCTGTTTTCAAAACATAGGTTTAAAATAACTAAAATAGAACATCGATGCCTTCCTAACCTGAGTTTTTAAGTACACTACAGAAATTCTACATTAAAGATTTTAGCTACATTACTTCTTTTCCTACTTCCATTTTTAGAAGTATTGCTTTTTCTTAAAGCAATAGTAGACTCTGTTTCTGAATATTAAATACTCTGTTTTCTTCTCTGGTATCATATTGTGTGACATATAGGGAGTCTGATTCTTCTAAGGAAAACTGAGAAATAAATGCATATTTTAATTACAATAATATTAAGCATGACTAATTGCTTGATAGATTCAAAACTATAGTCTAAAACTATCACTTCTAGTGAGTAAACAGGATGTAAGGAAAAATGAGATTTATTAAGAATTCTGTGCACACTATATATTCTATGACTCTGTTTCAAATATTAAAGCCCTCCATCTTTCTTTGAAGAGCTCAAGTGCTTAGAATGCAAAACTGAGAACTATGCTTTAAAATGGCATTTTAAAATACTGTTTGTTCTTTTTAACTTGGTTTTGGGAATATTTCATGAAAATCTGAAAAGAGCAGGCTCTCTGATCTCAACCATTTTTCTGGTATGTTTTGTATGGGAGTTATTAATGGATCAGAGTTGATGTAGCAAAAATGGAGTAAGCAATTAGAAAAATAAGAAATCATTTGTGAGTACAGAGGTGGAAGTAGGAGACAAAGGCAAGAAAAAATTAAAATCTATTAATCAATGAAAAAGTATTATAGAAATATCCATTTTTTTACCTGCAGGACAGAAATAATTGTGGGGGGAATGATCTTGTAATAGATCTACATGAGTTGGGTTCTAGATACTATATGAACAAATCCAATAATTATTCACAACCTACTATGTACAGTATATCATGTAAAATATTATAAAAGAAATAGTGAGGAAATAAATGGTCCCAATTCTCAAGGTAATTATAGTCAAGTAGTGGGGTATTTATAATGGTATGTCCTGATATTCAAAGAGTATTTAGGCAATCTCCTCTATGGTGGTTGGAGACATGGATGTAGTGCCTCCTTACTTCTACTAGAGAAGCTAATTATTAACATTTTCTCTATTTTAAGCTTTCGTATGAATAGAGAGTTTATTTCAGTCTGGATGTCAGAAGGAGAAGGACAAATTCTGATTAGGATAAATCGAGGAGGGTACAATAAAAGGATTATTTACAGCAGAGTAAATTGGCAAAAGGGATAGTGCTATAAAGAGAGTAACAAAAAAGTTGTTCCACTGCTGGGTCCTGGAAGAAAAGAGTTATGGAGAAGTGTCAGCTTTGACCCAAGAAAGAGCAGTGGTGGTCTCCTATAAGATAGGAGAGGAGTAAGAAGGCATTGGGATACAGACTTTGGTCTCACTCTCCTTCCTCAATATCCATTCCGTCTTTCCATTGGTCAACGCCAACCAGAAGCCATATTAGACAGCCTTCTGGGGCAGAGAGTAAGGTGGAGAAGGGTGGAGAATATACCCAAAGAAGCAAAGGGAAAACAGCAAGTATAGATGTTCTAGGCTAAAGAGTTTGAAAAACACTTGTGAATATGTAGAACTACATGGATTGAGGATTATGAAATATATATTTACTTTCTAATTTGGATTATTTGACAATTGATAAAGAAAAAAAGAAATGTGTAACTTTGCAAGCTTAGAGAAGGAATTTTTTGTTACAGCAAGAAAGAAAAAGAAGACAACGCAAATAGATTGAAAAGCATATCATAGTCCTTTAAAAAATGTTAAAACTCACTTACTCAAAATGAGGTAACAATACGAATAGTGTAAAAACTTGCTAAGCTGACTCTAAAGTTTATGGAAACTAAACATGCAAAAATATCCAATATACTCTGAAAGAAACTGTGAGAGACCCCTCCTCCTATATATTTATGCATATTATAAAGCCTCAATAACTAAAATAGGGCACAAATTAGAAATGAATTGAAAAACCAATGAAATAAACAAAATATCCACATATAGACCAAATGTATATGGGCTAAAAGTGACATTTCCAATCCATGAGAAACAATGGATTATTCAATAAAAAGTAAAGACAAGTGGATTGTCTCCTGAAAAAAACAAATATAGTTGGCTCAATATCTTATGAGGGTGATTGTTACAATAATGGTCCCCAATAAATCCTACTCCCCATATCAATGCTCTTGAGTAGTCTCCTATGACATTAATCCTGAGTTTGTCCATTTGATTTGTTTTGGCCAATGGGATATTGTCAAACTTGATGCAAGCAGAAGCAAAGTTGACTTGACTCTTCTAAAGCTGTGGTCACCACTTGAGGGAGTTTTATTTGTATCATTGAGAAAGCCATGTTGAGGAAGAGACCCACCAATCCCACTAGCTGAATGCAAACACGTGTGTGCCCTGGTAAAACTAGCAGAATTTCCCAGCCAACATTCAGAACTATGAGAGATAATAAATCATTACTGTTTTATGGCACAAACTGTTGGCATGAGTTTTTATGCAGCAATAGATAATCTGTCACAATTAAAATCTAAATTAATTGAAGGTATCAATGTAGAAAATTAAATTATAAAGTAGTCAATGAGACAAATACTCATTTATAAACTTGGAGTAAGAAAAGACTTTCTATACATGACTAAAGCTCTAAAAGTCATAAAATATTGATACTTTGAAAATATTTTTAAAAATCTCTGCATGACAAAAATAAAATAGAAACAAAGTTCAGCCAAAATATAAATTGCAAATTGTTTTTTAAAAAATCTCATCACAATAAAGGACTTATATAATTATAAAAAGTCCCCCAAAATTGATTAAAATAAGACCAACTTCCCATCAGGAAAGCTGGCAAAAGATATAAACAAAAGTTCTTATATAGAAGATAAGATTTAAAAATATAGAGAGAATTCTTAATCTTACTCAGAACTGAAAAAGGCAACATAACAGGGTATTGAGCTACCTTTTTAAAACTATGAGATTGGCAAATACCCAATACCTGTCTCTAAACAAATGATAACTGTAAATACAGTACTGCTATTGCTACTGCTACTACTGCTGCTATTACTACTACTAACAGACAACATTTATGATAAAAACAAAAATAGGTAATATTTCTAAGAATTAATTTTGTAAGAATACACAAGTACTCTGTGAAAAAATATCTTAATTATACTAAAGTGCATCAAATATGCTCAGAGTAAATGGGGAGATAGCTCATGCTTTTAGTTGGGATGAGTTTATATGATATTGATTGCTACTTTTCTCCTATTTAATGTATGTATATAATGCAATCCCATCTAATATTTTAGTTGATTTTTTGGAAGAACTCAATTAATTTAATCTGAAAAGTATAAATTAGTAGAAAAGTCTGCTTGAAAAAGACAAAATAGCAAGCAAAGCCTGCCACCTAGAAATTAAGGTATTTTAAAAAAGTAATAACAACAGTATGTATTGTTTTAAAATCTGACAAATAGACTTACAAAACAGAATTAAGGGCTAAAACTATGAATACATGGGCATATATTATAAAATAAAATATGTTCTGTAAATCAAGGGAGAGTACAGATTTATTATTTTTTTAAGCAGCCTTACTATATAGAAAATAACATTGATCTCTGCCTAACTCCAATAGCAAGGAAGACTTCAAATTAATCTGTAACACTGATAGACAATAATTTTCAAGTAAACCCTTTTAACTTAGAAGTGGAGAAAAAAAAATTTTTTTTAAATGAAGCAGAACCAAACAAAACAAACTAAAAAGCCTAGACCAAAAATTAATCTCTTTTGTTCAATCAGACCATGGCTAAAATTAACAGAGATAGCAGTTGGATGAAATGTCCTGTGATGTCTGGAAACTTCTTGTGATGTCTAAAAACAACAGGGCAATACCATCTAGAATATGTCAAGAAATCCTACTAATTAACAAAACAACAACAAAATAAGACAAGATCTCCACAAAAAATAGGCAAATAATTTTAACAGGGCATTTATAGGAGAAGAACATATATATAGCTATACATATAACAAGAAACTTAAATTGAGAAATGCAAATTAGTATAAAAATTTACATCTTTTAGACTGGTAAAATCATCAGAAAGCTGGAAAATACCAAGTACTGGGAGGAGATAGGAATAAGGTATCTCATGAACTACAGATGGAAATGATTCAAACTGAAATTACTTAAATAGTATAAATGTGTGTAATAAGACTCACCAATTCTATTTGTGGAAGTAGAAGACAATCTGAGTATTTGTTATTAAGGTAGTGATTAAGTAAGATATGGTAGACCACACCACAGGTTCTTATGAATAATTATAAAGCAGTAAACTAAATATACGCAGTAAAATATGGATATGTCTTATAAAAGTAGTGTTCAGTGAATATAAGTAAAACATAGTATGAGTTATTTACCATATTGTCATTTATAAAAATAAAAATGCAATCAAAACAACAATATTCATTTTTCAAGAAGAATATAAAGCAAAGAACACATTAAACATGTTAGACAAGGTTAGGTTAGAGAAGGGAATTCAAGTGGATAATGGGAATAAAAGGGAATAAATAAGTGGCTTTTAAAAGAGAGGAATCATGTATATATTAATAATTATGGTATGCTGTGAAATGGAGAGTTTCATCAATTAATGCAGACCTTTTTACTTTCTGCCACCAAAAAAAAAAAAAAAAAAATCAAAAGAATAGTAGTTATATAGATTGGGGGTAGCATTCTAAGAATGGAGAAAGACTGCAGAAACTGTGCAGGCAGAAGATAGGCGTTATGTAAATATTTATGCATATATATTTTTAACCATAGGAATATATTGCCCATTCAATATATTTTGTTCTAGGCAACAATGCCAAATTGTAATACTTTCCCCAATATCTCTGTCCTAATTTTGTATAGTCATTTTAAATATATATACTTGCAAAAGTATTCTATATACACACATATATTACACTGTACTGCTATAAAGTTAAACTGCAGTGCTGTTTTGCCAATACAGAAATAAACTGGTAGAATAGAATAAAGATTTCAGAAACAGACCTGTGTCTTATGTGAAAAATAAAGGTAGTATTTTAAATCAATAAAGAAGGTATGGACTACATAATATATTGCTTGGGGCAATCAGGTATCTAATAAGAAAAATATATGCATATTTAATTTTTTCCATGAAATAACATCCAGATATGAGCTGAAATGAAAATACAATTATAATGGTATTAACAGAGCAGTATTAAATAATAGTCTAATAGTAACAAAAGTATCATTTAAATCTTGGGAAAGATGATGTTTTCTTAAGACACAAAATACTATAGATCATAAAGATAAAACTTGAAAAACAGTGACTATATTTTAAAATGTAAACAGTGTTTAAAGCATTCTAAAGAATGAAAGAAGATATAGCAGGAAAAAAAGATGAATATTTTGGATACATAATGAATTCCTAAAAACTGCAAAGAAATAAAAATTGGCAAATGTATCAATAATACTTCTCTCACAAATTGGGTGTGTAGAAGTGGAAGAGGCATTAAATATCAAAAGATGCAATACATTTTAAATAATTAAGTGAATGTAAATTAAAATGAAAGCATGACATATTTATTTTTACCAACCTTATAAGCAACACTAATAAAGTGTGTTACTATCCAACATTGGTAAAGATGTAAAGAAACAGGTTCTTTCATGCTTTGTTCGTAGAATCATAATTGTTTTAGCTTTTGGGGGGAATATGTGGCACTATCTCTTAAAAAATAAAATAGGTTTCTGCTTAAATGAAGCAAGAATTGCTGTTAGTATTTCCTCATAATAAATGTTCATAAACGACATCTAAGTAGTATGCAAAAGGGAATTTATTTTGGCACTGGTTTCCATAAGGTAATTTAGAAATAATCTATATGACACATGATAGAAGAATGCTTAAATAAACTATGAGCCATCCACCAAATAAAATTCCATATTGCACTTATAAAAATGATAGTGTATTAGACTGACACAAAGAGATGCTGAAAACTTCACTTTTGCAATGAATACATACCAGATTAGAAAGAATATTATGCATTTTATGCACATTTACATAATTGCTTGAACAAAAGTTACAAAAGATTACTCAACAATTTGTTTTACTCTTCCTAAGAGAAAAGCACTATGGGAGCTTATGAAAGCTAATTTTTATTTATTACTATATATATTTCTGCAAATAACTGGTTAGAGTAGTGAGATATGATTTTCACTCCACAAATTATAAATACATAATATTAAATTTTTCAGTGAAAATGGCACTTCCTTATATTACTAATGACAGTGTAACTTGCATTTAGAAAATAATTGGTAATTAACATCAAGGATGCTTCAAATATTTCTGTGCTTTTAGAGAGTAATTCACTTCCTGGTAAACTATCCTGAAGGAAAAAATAATAAATATAGATAAAGCTTTAGGCACAATTATATTTGAAATATTATTGCATATTACAGTTAAAATTAATAAACAACTCATATCCAGATATAAGTGACTATATGTAAACGTTTAGACACTTGATGCAATAGAATACACATTTAAAAAATGTTTATAAAACAGTTAAGGTTAATGCTTATACTATAAAGTTTTCCTAAAAGCAGGACACAAAATTGTAAGACATATGATTAAATTATTAAAAGTAAAATAAGCAAATTATATGCATGGACTGAAGAGATATATGCCTAAAAGTTAACTGTGGTCATGTTTGGAGAAAGGATTCAATTCTTTTTGTTGTTTTTTTTTTTTGTTGTTGTTGTTTACAATCTTTATTCAAAGAGCATGGCCTACCTTAATAATAAGAAAATATAAAGAGAAACAAAGCAATATTAGAGAGCACTGATGATAACAACTATCATCATTTAAATCTTGAATATGTGTTACTATGATTCCAGATATATGCAAAGATTGTACTTGGGGCTTCAATAAAAAGACTCATTCATGTAAGAACTTGCCTTCAGAGAACTATGGAACCAAGATGGACATACTTACAAAGACTCTTTAAATACTATTATATGTATCTAAACCAATTTAAATTTAAAAGATTAGTAAATACAAAGGTTACTCGTACTATAAATAAATCAACCACGGAGATGATGGAATGATAAATCAATGGTACAAGTAAGAAAGAATATAGTAACTGAATATTAGACAGTGGACCAATGAAAAATATCATCTGTAATATGAACAAAGCAATTGTGTAACAGAATGAAACTAAAACTTTGCCAGGAGAAAAATGTTTACAGCTTTATTTTCAGTAGACAGAAGGTTGCATCAGAAAGCAATTCAAGAGAAAATTGGAAGAACTGATGCTTTCTCTTCTCAAAATGTCATTCCACCATATTTATCCAATATTATTTTACTTTTCTCTAAGCTGTTCTTTCTTTGAAAATATTCTTTGAATAGAATCCGCTATTCACTAATTATTTCTTCACAATTTCCATGCTCAAAATAGTCTCTTTGATAATTGCCTTCACTCTCATTTTAAACAATCCTTGAATATGTATGATTTTTAAGTTTACCATGTTGTGATTTGATGTCTCAACATCAAAATTTAAAATTAAATGTAATTTGATTGCAGATCTATGAAAAGGCATGTTTATTTCAGAGATTGAACCAAGCACACATAGTAAAAAACTGAGGACAATCAAGGCTGAGGTAATGGAATTTGTATAACTATTTCATTAAGTCTGCTTGAAAAATTAATTTTATTAATTTAGTAGACTTTCTCTGGTGACTTCCTTTTTAACTGACTTTATGATGATGCTACTAGAGGTAAATGATGTGAAGTTTTATGAGGCGAAAAGCAGAAATTAAAAAAAAGTATGTTTGATACTTACTTTATGAATCTGCACAAATGTAATTTCAGTGGTTTTATTTCTGTTGATATAATGGCAATTATGCTAGCTAATTCTTATAAAACTATGAGAAAATATTAGTTATTAAAAAACCCAGTGTTTTTAACCATGAAATTCCTATTAAGGGCAAAGCAGCTATAATTTGAAATAATGCACTGGAAATTGGTTGTATCACACTTGTATGAACATTATATTGTTGTTACTATTTAACAATACATAAGTAACATTAATTAATTGAAAACTCAATAGTAACATGTTTTCTTACTCTGCTAAATTTATTTTAAGTTTCTCTTAATTACTTGATTTGTTCTTATTTGGCACACAGTCACAACAAAACTTTTAAAGTGTTTATCATACCTAACTATCAGTCAATTACGACCAAATGAAAGACACACTGGAACTTCTTTCATTTGCACAACATTTCTGAAAGGACTGGGGTATGCACAAGATTTCTGAGAACAGTCTGACAGAAAAGAAATCTAAACATACACATGCATGCACATACTTACACACATATACAATTTGGAAGCACTATGTAATGTTTGCAATTGAAAGGGGCAATTTAGCAAATTATGCACAGAAATTAAATTTTAAAAGTATTTACAGCAAAAGTTATTGTTTTAAATAATAATTTGTATAACCAATATTAATCAGAATTATTAATAATCTAAATTAACTTACTGTTTAGACTGACTCCTTCCTTGATGGATCCAGAATGCTGAGGTTTACTGTGTATGCCATATTGTGTTTTGGTCTTCTCTGAATGTGTTGCTAAATATCTATGGTTCATATAAATTATTTTTCTTTGGGATAATGGGATTCAGTAAGGCCCAATACAATGAAGACACAACTTAGACTCTTCTTGCTTATTTTCTTGTTTATTTTCTTGTTTCATTCTTTTCCTGTTTTTTGGCGGGGGAGGTGAGAGAAGGGGGTTTATGTATGCGTCACACTCCCTCTGCTCCTTTAGGTCTTTGGACTGAATCTTTTCTGGTATCAACTTCATAGTAGTCACCACCTTTTTAGGGAGCTTTGAATAGATAGACTCAAATCCCACGTATGCTATCTACTGCACAACTGTAAGCATGTGATTTGGATTTTTTTGA
The DNA here is from genome assembly GCA_026826555.1 of Tolypeutes matacus. Taxonomy (NCBI): domain Eukaryota; kingdom Metazoa; phylum Chordata; class Mammalia; order Cingulata; family Chlamyphoridae; genus Tolypeutes; species Tolypeutes matacus. Next base: position 3,735,323 of record JAKSZT010054457.1, read on the forward strand.
ACCCCACCTGTTCTTCTGAAAAATCAAAATTGAAATTACTACTCCTGAGGCAGAGGTATTAGTAGTTAATGATTACCATATGAGAATCAAAACATTGAATTTTTGTGACAATAGCTTTAAAGGTTATTTGACACCATATAATAATACTGATGTTATTTTTAATACCTCTTGGAGAATGCCCTGGTTTCCAGTTTTGGGGGCATTAGGTTTTCTTGCTGTTCATGAAATTAACATAGAGTTTCTTCTTGCATGAAAAATCAGAAGGGATGCTGATAAATGACAAAACTGAGGAAATTTAAAAATATTTAAAGGACTACTAGCTATCTTGTAAGGTATGATTTAATCTACTGATTTTGAAATGTTTCAGAGGCAGGCTAGTTCCTCCCCCTTCCCTCATGGGATGTTCTAAGGGAAGTTTTTTTCTACTTTTACTCTATAATTGAGCTCTGTTTGAGAGTAGAATATCTTCCACTTTGCTGTCTTAATGTAAGCTGCCTTAGTTTGCCAGAGCTGCTAAGACAAATATTACAAATTAAGTTGTCTAAACCTTAGGAGTTTATTGGCTTACATTTTTGGATGCTAGAGTCCAAAATCAAGGTCTTGACAAGCCATGTTTTCTCCCTTAAGTCTGTAGAGTTCTGGTGCTGGCTCTCCACAAATCTTGGAGTCCTTTGGCTTCCATCTCTCCCTCCATCACATTATGATCTCTCCTCCTTGGTCTCATCTTGGTGCTTTGTCTGGCCTCTGGCTTCTTCTGACTGACTGCATCTCAATTTCCTCTCTGTATAATGCTTCCAGTTATATGGATTAAGGTCCACTCTGATTTTATTTTGTTTCCTCCAAAACAGTATCTTTGAAGATCCTATTCACAAATAGCAACCCGAAACTACTAATAGCATCTTCAAGGTTTTATTTACCATGGATTCACACCCACAGGAACACAGATTAAAATTTTAACATGTCTTTTGTGGAGTCGGTATTCAATGCCCAACACAAGGAAAAATCAGTTTGTACAATATGGAATTACATATATTTCTTCTTCAGCAATGATTATATGCATAATCTAATTTGAACTGAAGCATTTTAATTATCTAGTTATTGGAAAATCATAGGCAAAAAATATGGCTAAAGCAAAAGCACATCACCACATCTTCCTCTTTTACAAATACATCTAGACTTTTCACTAAGTACTGTCAGCAAAAATGGCACAGTAGAAAAGTCCAGGGGCCTCTCCCTCCACAGAAATGGAGCAATAGAGCATCAAAAGCAACTGTGTCAGTACTCCAAAAAATAGCTAAAGGTTTATAGTAACTAAGTGAATGCTGAATCTAGAAAAATGCAACTTAAACACAGTAGGAGAGCTTTGTGGCATTTTAACTTCACCTTTCCCAATCTCCTCCCTTGTATGTCAGCTCTGTTGAAGATGAGAGCCCACATTCTCACAGTGCCTGGTTCCAGAGGAAGCAGAGTGAACTTTGTTCCCAAGAGATGATGTTTGTGTGTTTGGACTAGTATCAGGGTCTGAGAATGACTGACAGAAGGTGATTGCATTTGTTTTGCCTAACTCAGAACACTCAGTATGGAAAAGTGGCTAAGCATACATTCCTAAAAAATACTGAAAGGCAAATGAACGAACTGCTGCAAACTATGTCGAAAGATTATATTTGGGTCGAACAATAGACAAGCTGAAAGCTTGGAAAGAGAAGCTGAGCAAAGAATTACTTTTGAGAATAAGTGCATTTTCCCACATATAGTGGGAAATATAAAGAGACATTTGCCTGCTCTATGTGGGATAGCTGTCGAAACAACCTGAGACCATTCTAATTTTTCACCTCAAACTGATCTTTATGCTCAGTGCAAGCAAGATGTAAAGGCTAAGGCAGATTTGTAAATGGCTTGGCCAAGCACTGAAGGAGTGCTCCCACACAGAGTCAATCTGCAAAGACCGGAAGAATGCTCCCTATTCCTCCTCCACTGCTCCCCTGCATCTATTTTTTTTTTTTTTTTTTTTTTTTTTTTTTGGTTCCAGGCTTTTAAGGAAATCTCTTTCAAACCAATAGCTGAATAGAAGCTTATGGAAGGGAGATTTCAACAACAACAAATAAAAAATGACAAAGAGTAAAATCTTTGCAAAATTGTTTGGGAAAAGTCACTAAACAAAAAAGAAAGGACAACTATAACACTGCCAACAATAACAACAAACTCTGAGGAGGCAAAATAATCTGATTTCTAGAGTCACTTCATTATACTACACAAAATGTCCAGCTTTTTTTTTTTTTTTAATAGTGTGCATGCAAAGAAACAAGAAAGTATGGCCCATTCACAGGAAATAAAATATTTAAGAGAAACTTTCCGTGAGGAGGCACAGATATTGAGTTATCAAAGATTTAAAACACTCTCTTAAGTATGCACAAGTGTGAATAGAAACTGTGAAGAAAAAACTAAAGTAAACTAGAAGAATAACATTATAACAAATAGAGAATATCAATACAGAGAGTGAAATTATCAAAAGGAACCAAAGAGATATTTTGGAGCTTGAAAGTATGATAAATGAAATGAAAACTTCACTAGTAGGGTTCAACAGCAGAATTGAGAAGGTAGTAGAAGAATAAGTGAGCATAAAGATAAGATAGGTCAATGGAAATTATCCACTCTGAGGAGAACAAAGTAAAATGTTTGAATGAAAGATGAACAGAGCCTAAGAAAACTGTGAGACACAATAAAGTGTACGAGAATACACATAATGGTATTCTCAGAATGAGAGGAGAGTGAAAGGATCAGAAAGAATATTTGAGAATATTTGAAGAAATAAAGGTCTAAAACACCCAAATTTGATGAAAGATGTGATTAAAATAACCAAGATACTAAATAAATATTAAATAAGACAAACACAAGGAAATGCAGACAAAGACAAATTAAAGTCAAACTCAAAAGCCCAAGATAAAGAGAGAATTTTGAAAGCAGCAAATGAGAAGCAACTCATGAAGTAGACACTATAAGCAGGGCATACAAACTCAGAAATTCAGCACCTTGTCAGTGGGCCTTACTTTGAAATTTATTTTCCCCAGTATAACAGAGTTAGACTCAATTATAGTTCCCCTACACATGGATTTTCTGACCCTTTTATTTGAACCTATAATTAGCACTATATTTGTGAAATACATGCCCTAGAGACTCAAATCTTTGGTCTGTTTATGTGCCAGTTGAATCCTGAATCTCAGCAGAGTTACAACAACTACTCTCCAGTCCATTGGACTCAGCCAGGACAACTAACAAGATGATGATGGACAACACCTATCCCAAGAAACAGAGTGTCTGCAACTGCAAGCAAGATAGTTCCATTCTTCTGTCCCTCTGGCTCTAAACCACCTACAATTAAAAACAGAGTGGGTATCACCATCCCAAAATCCTCAAGATTGGGGAATGAATAATGGACTAAAGTAGACTTATTATTATTCTATTATAGACATTGTTATTCTAAAGATGGAAGAACTTTTATCATTGATGTAAAGGCAGTGGCAACCAGATGTTCTTAGGGGAAGGAGAGGTAAGAATAGGTGTAATATGGGGGCATTTTCAGGACATTGGAATTGTCCTGAATGACACTGCAATTACAGACACAGGTCATTATATATTTTGTTATAACCTACAAAATTTTGCAGGACAGAGTGTTAACTATAATGCAAACTATAGTCCTTGGTTAGTGGCAATGCTTCAATATGTGTTCATCAATTTTAACAAATGTACCACACTAATGAAAGATGTTGTTAACATGGGAAAGTGTGGGAGAGGTAGGAGGTGGGGCATATGGAAATCCCCTATATTATTTTTGTAGCATTTATGTAATCTAAAGCTTCTTTAAAAATAATAAAATAAAATAAATAATGGAATATAGGGCATTTTTAGGTCATTAAGGTTGTTCTGCATAAGATTGCAAAGGTGGATGCAGGTCATTATACATTTTGTCAAAGCCTATAAAAATGTTCAGTGCAAAGTGTAAACCATAATGTAAACTAGAGACCTTGGCTAGCAGTAATGCTTCAATACTGGTTCATCAATTTTAACAAATGTACCACACTCATGTAAGATGCTATTAATAGAGGGAAAATGTGGGAGGGGTAAAGGGTGGGTTATATGGGAATCCTCTATACTTTTTATGTAAGTTTTCTGTAATCAAAAACTTCTCTAAAGTAAAGTTTAAGAAAAAAAAAAAAGAATAAGGGATCTTCAAGAAATAAAATTAAGAGTCGATTCCTCATCAAAAACCATGGAGGTGAGAAGGCAATGGGATGACACATCTAAAGTGCTGAAAAGAAAAAAAAATGTCAGCCAAGAATTCTATATCTGCATACACTAACCTTTAAAAGTGAAGGATAAATTAAGACATCCTCAGATGAACAAAAGTTGAGAGATTTGATTGCTAGTAGCTCTACCCTGCAAGAAATGCTAAAGGTTGTGTTTCTGGCTGAAATGAAAGAACACTGGAGAGCCATACAAGATCACACACATGAAGCTATAAAATGATCTAAAACACTGATCTAAAAATTAATAGGCATATGAAAGAATCAGTTTTATATATTTGGTTTGTGAGTTTTCCATTCTCCCTATATTTTTAAAAGAAAATTTCATAAAACAATAATTATAATTTCTTGTTAATGTGAACACAATGTATAAATTATAATTTGTGACACTAAAAAAATAAAAACGGAGGAGCAGAGCAGTATAGGAAATGTTTTGTATACGATTCAAGCTAAGTTAGTATTAATTGAAACTAGATTGTCTAGTTATAAGATGCTCATTGTAATCTCTGGAGTAACTTAAAAATGCACATAAAAGGAAATGAGCAGGGAATCAAAATAGTACATAAGAAAAAAAGTCAAAGAAACACGAAATAAGGTAGTAATGGAGGAAATCAGGAACAAAAAAGATATAGGACATATAGAAAACAAACAGCAAGATGGCAGAAGTAAGTCCTTCCTGATCAGTAATTCCTTTAAATGTAAATGTATTAAACTATTAAATTAAAGGGCCAAAACTGGAAGAATGGAAATTAACATAAAACATCTTTAAGCTATATGCTGTTTACAAGAGACTCACATATTCAAAGACACAAATAGGTCAAAAAGTAAAGAATGGCAAAAGATATTTCAGACAAGTCATATTTAAAAGTGACCTGGGGTGGGTGTACTGGCATCAGGAAAAATATACTTTACTTAAAAAATTGCTACAAGGGATAATGATCATTAGGCAAATTAAAAGGTCAATTCATTAAATAGATATAACAATTATTAGCATATAGTCAATGAATAATATTGCTCCATAGAAATGAAGCAAATATTGACAGAATTGTGTGGAGAAATAAACAGTTCTATATGGTAATTTGAGATTTCAATATTCCACTTTTGATAATGGATACGTAATATAGGCAAAATATCAATAAGGAAATAGAGGACTTGCACAATACTATAAATCAAGTAGATCTAGCAAGCAACATATATAGGGTACTCCACCCAACAAAAACATAATACACATTCTTCTCAAGTTCTCCAAGATATACCATGTGTTAAACCTCAAAACTAGTCTCAATATTTAAAAACAATATTAAGCATCTTCTTTGCACACAGTGGAATGAAACTAGAAATTAATTACTAAAGGAAAATTGGAAAAGTCACAAATATATGGAAATTAAACAACACACTCAAATAAACAATAAATGAAAGTATAAATCACAATGGAAGTTTTAAAAAAACCTTTGGGGTAAATGCAAACAAAAACACAATATAACAAAACTTTCAGGATTCATCACTGAAACACTTTCAGTGTTCAGATGGAAATTAAAAACAGTTAAGGGCTACATTTAGGAAGAAGAAATATCTCAATTCTATAACTGAACTTTACATTTTAACAAGTAAGAAAAAGACGAACAAGCCAAAGTCAAATCTAGCAGAAGAAAGGAAATAATAAAGATTATAGTAGATCTAAGCAAAATACAGAAAAGAAAAACAATAGAGATAGTGAACGATACCAAAAAGTGGTTCTTTGAAAATATCAAACAAATTGACAAACGTTTAGCTAGACTAACTAAGAAAAAATTAAAGAAGGTTCAAATGACCAAAATTATAACTAAAAGTGGGGACATTGCTACTGAGTCTTCAGAAATTAAATGCATATAAATAGATATATATGTATAATATTGAAAAATTGTACTAGAAAATGTTAGGTAACAGAATAAATGGACAAATTCTAAGGAACACACAAACTCCCAAATTTGATTCAGGAAGAAATAGAAAATCTGAACTAACCTATAACAAGATATTGAATAAGTAATCACATATCTCCCAACCAAGAATAGTCCAGGACTAGATTTTTTGCTGGTGAATTCTACTGGCAACTTAGAGAATTAATATCAATCCTTCTCAATCTCTTCTAAAAAAAACAGAGGAGGGAAAACGTCCTAATTCATTTTACCAGGCTATTCATTTTACCCTGCTCTGAAAGCTAGACAAATATTTTTTAAAAAAGGAAACTACAGACCAATCTCTCCTATGAATATAGATGTGAAACTGCTTGACAAAATTCTGGCCAACTGAATCCAGCAGCATATTAAAAGAATTATACATTATGACGAAACAGAATTTATAACAGGAATGCAAAGGTATTCTATAATATACCATGTTAATTGAATAAAGAAAAAATAAAAGCACATGGTCATCCCAAATGATGGAGAAAAGGCATTTGGAAAAATCCAACAATCTTTCATGTTGAAAACATTCAGCAAATTTAGGAATGTAAGTAAATTCCTCATGCTGATCAAGGGCATTTATGGAAAACCCATATCTTACATCATGCTCAGTTTTACTGAAAGTTTTCACCTTAACATCAGGAACAAGAAAAGAATGTTCAACTTCACCACTTCTATTCAACACTGTCCTGGAACCTCTAGCCAGAGCAATGAAACAAGAAAAAGAAAATGGAATTCATCCAAATTGTAAAGGAAGAAGTAAAAGTATCTCTGTTCACAGATGACATGGTCTTATATTTAGAGTATCCTAAAGAATCCATACAAAATTATAGGGATAATAAATGAATCCAACAAAAATGTGGGATACACAATCAACATGTAAAAATCAGTTTTACTTCTGATTGTTCTTAAAAATGAACAATCCAAAAGGAAATTAAGAGAACAATTCCATTTATAGTTGCATCTAAAAGAATAAAATGGTAATAAATTTACCAAGGAGGTGCAAGACTTGTACAATGAAAGCTATAAAATATAATGTAAAGAAATTAAAGATGTGCATGAAGGTACAGATATCCGATTGGAAGACTTAATATTATTTAAGATGGCAATACTTACCAAGTGACCTACAGATTCAGTGCAATCCCTATCAATATCCCATCACAAACTTTTTGAAGAAATAGAAAATCCAAACCTAATATTCATCTAGAATTGGAAAGGATCCTGAATAGTCAAAACAATCTTGAAAAAGAAGAAAGATTTTTACCAGGCTATCAATACCCTGCTCTGAAAGCTAGAAGGATTCCCAATCATTACTGATTTCAAAATTTACTACAAAGTTACAGCATTCAAACCAAGGTAATACTGGCATAAGAATAAAAATGTAGGTCAATGGAAAAAGATTTAGATTCCCAAAATTAACCCATATATTTACAGTCAATTAATTTTCTACAAGGTTTTGCCAAGACAATTCAGTGGGAAAAGAATCATCACTTTCAACAAATAGTGCTGGGATAAATGAATATCCATATAAAGAAGAATAAAGTTCCACCCTTACCTCATGCCATATTCAAAAGCAACTTAAATGGATCAAAGACCTAAATGTAATGTCAAAAACTATGAAGAAAATTTAGGTGTAAATCTTCATGACAGCAGATTTAACAACAGAGTCTCAGATATGACCCCAAATGCAAACAACAAAAGACAAAAAGAAAATAGATATATTGGATTTTAAGAAAATTAAATGCTTTTATGCATCAAGGCACTATAAAGAAAGTGAACAGACAACCCTCAGTATGGGAGAAAAGTCTTGCAAATCATATCTGATAAGACTCTAGTATCCATAATATATAAAGAACTCTTACAGTGCAATAACAAAAAGACAAACCACCCAATTAAAAAATGGGAAAAATTATTTCTCCAGAAAAGATATACAAAGGACTAAGATATACATGGAAAGATGCTCAACAATATTAGTTATTAGGGATTTGTAAATCATAATTTCAAAGAGATATCACTTCATACCCAAGAAATGGCTATAATAAAAAAAAAAATTAAAACAAGAAAAAGTCAAGAATATTTGATGAGCATGTGGAGAAATTGGAACACACATATATTGGTAGTGGGCATGTAAAGTGGCATAGCTGTTGTAGAAAACATTTTGGTAGTTTCTGCCAAAAATTTAACATAGAGTTCTCATATGATCAGCAATTCAAATTCTAAACAAATACCTCCATATTTGAAAATACATATTCAAGCAAATACTTGTATGTGAATGCTCATAGCAGCACTATTCTCTATAGCCATAGGTTGTAAGCAACCCAAATGTCCATCAACGGATAAACAGATAAACAAAATTTGGTATATCCATATAATGGAATATTATTTATCTACAAAATATAATGAAATACTGATACATGCTACACAATAAACAGTAAATTATATGAAAACCAGATACAAAAGGGGTCAAATTGCAAGAGTTCGTTTAAATGAAATATCCAGAATAGGTGAATCCCCAGAGATAAATAGTGGTTGCCATCAGCTGATTTGATGGGGATATGGGGAGTTACTGCTTAATAGGTATAGTCTTCTTTGGCAGTGATGAAATGATTTGGAACTATGTAGAAGTGGTAATTGCACAACATTGTGAACGTATCTAATACTTCACAATTGCATGCTTTAAGATGTTTAATTTTATATTACATGATTTTCACTTCAATAAAAATAAATCTAGGGGGATGGATGCGGCTCAAATGGTTGGAGCCACATCCAAAGATATGGAGGGAACTGGATTCAATCCCTGGGACCTCCTGGTGAAAATAAAAAAAATATATATTAGAGGTGTGTGGGCCACTAGGTCCTGTGCGTGGGTGCGCCACCAGGCCCCATGAGCAGGTGAACCCCCCAGGTCTCGTGTGCAAGTACGCCGTCAGGCCCCACGAGCAGGTAAGCCACCAGGCCCTGTGTGTGGGTACGCCATCAGGCCCCATGCACACCGTCAGGCCCTGCAAGCCACACAGCAAGATGATGACGTAACAGGAGAGTGACACAAGGGAGAGCCAGATAAGAGGTGCCAGAAAACCAGGAAGTCAGGTGGTGCAGGTGGTAAGACACCTCTCTCCCACATCGGAGGTTCCAAGGATCGAATCCCAGTGAAGACTGGAGGAGAAGGATGAGAAGAGAGGGCAAGAAATGGACATAGAAAGTTGCCCAGTGAAGGGACACAAAACCAGCAAAATGGGGGGTGGGGGGTGGTAAAAATGGATAAAAGTAAATATATCAATCAATCCTTTAAAAAAAAATAAAAAAATCTAGCACTCTGTGCCACTCCTTGAACCAGAGAAGATAGCAGAGCAGGTGCCCAAGTCGGTGCTGTTTTTATGTCTGGGTTACATTTGTCAATCACCCATTGCAAAAGCAGTTTTCAGAAAACTTGTAACTGATAAAAATATTTCAGATAATTGGAGAATAAACAGTGCTGCAACATCCACATATGAGATAGGAAACCCTCCATATTATCAAGGCAAAATTTCATGAAGAAACATGATATTCTTATGAATTATATTGTCTTGAAGATTACCAGAGAAGACTTTGCCACATTTGATTATATTCTATGTATGGAAGAAAACGATCTGAGAGGTTTGAATAACAACTGTAATCAAGTTAAAAACTGCGAAGCAAAAATTGAATTCCTTGGAAGCTATGATGCACAAAAACAACTTATTATTGAAGATCTCTATTATGTGAATGACTCCTGCTTTGAGACTGCAATGTGTTAGGTGCTGCAAAGCATTTTTGGAGAAGTCACAGTAAAGCTGCATCCATTCATGGCTGAAGGCCAACATGATTAACATCTTTACAGCGATGTTCTAGATTTTTCAGCCAGTGTGTTAAAGTAATTTTTCATAGCTCTAAGCCAGAGCTTTTTTTTTCAGTTGACTTATTATTTCTTATCTTAAATAATTGTGATGAAAATCAGTGTTGTGTTTTGGCAGAAGAATTAATAAAAATCTTTGATTCAGACAGTATGGGTTACATTAAATGTTTTTAAACCAATTGGACCTCTTATCTTGCCCCAATTACAAAAATAATGGAAAAAACAAATAGTAGAACCACAAAATATAATGTTTTGTGTGTCTTGTAGCACAGTAACTTCTTTCCAGGGTTTAGCCTTAAGGTACTAATCCAGTGACAGCTAACATTCTAATATGCTTAGTTATGCTCTTAATACATAATCAGATAAAACACACTATAAGGCCCAAGTCAATATCTGAGCCCACTGAAACTTTTAAATAATCTACCTCTTCAGTAAGGTGATATGGATAACTTGATAGACAGATGTCCTCTATTCAACTATACTACCTCTCTTTACCCCAGGACCTTTTATTGAATAACATCTCCTTAGTCATAGGAGTTCACAGGCTTGATTTGAAGTATTCGAATTCACACACACCAATAGTGAACATTTGTATATTAAAAAGATGGGAAAGAGAGAATGGTTTACGGAATTAATCTTTAGCATCTTTAATTATTCTTAATTTTTGTGTTTATCTAGTCTATCATAAGGAAGTCACCTCTTTTGCTCCCATTTGGACTACTTTGCCTCTGAAAATTTAATTATATCCAGAAAGGATACTGAATGCTATTTTATCTCTTACTCACTTTGACAAACATATTTGTTTTTATATGTACATATAATCCAAATGTCAAATGTATATTTGCTTAGATGAAAAAAAACAGTTTATTATGTTGAAGTCTTTATATAATGCTAGGTATTCTATCAGTGTTTCATATATGGGAAACTCTAAGTAATTTCTGTGTACTTTGAGATAACAATAATCATTCATTTGGTTATACAACAAAATAAACTTAGATTATGAAGATACAACTTAAAATATTCTACAAAATCTAAATGTATTATGACAGCTAAGCTAAAACTAATCCGCAAAAAAAAAATAGAAATTTTTAACTAAGTAAAGGTAATACTGATGATATCAAAGCATCCTACTCCTTCCTGTGACATATTTGAGTAATAGTTTTATCAAATCCCCAGGAAGCCCTTAATTGTAATTTATGGATAAAAATACAAAAACAAAAGCAAGCCATAATCATCACTTAGAAGACATAAATAGTTATTAGATGTAAAAACAAATGAAACTACAGTCTATACAATTGAGACCATTCACCTGCAGAAGTAAAAGAAAAAAAAGCATTTAAAAAAAATGTACACGTTTAGAAATCCTTAAGTTCCTTAAGTTCAAGGGATATGATTTTAGAACCTAGTGTAATTTTACTATTTATTTAAGGGGTCATTACTTTATGAAAGGGATATCTGTCAGATGTCTTGACTCTTTCTAAAGCTCATATTTTGTATAGGAAAGTTAGCATAGTTCTGAACTTGATGGTTGCTTAATATTCACTAGTTAAAATCAACAAGAAGATAAGATAAAAATTGCCAAAGGTAGAAAATGAGCAACAAAAGCAAGAAAGAATTCAGAAAAGCAGATGAAAGAGGAGAAAAAACAACACACCAGGAATCCCATAAGCATATTAAATGAAAATTCTTTTTCCCTTTATCTGTAAAAATGTACAGACCCATAATTATTCTCTTCCTTTAAATTTTAATAATTCTAATGTAGATGGAGAATATCCCAATTCATATTCCAACAGTTTTTCATAGTGAAAATATTTGTTGCTCAGTTAGACCTTGTTTTGAATCTCGGTTGTCCTATGTACTAGCCATAGCCCTCTTGAATAGTTACTTAATTTCTCTGAGTTTGGTTCTTTTCTCTGTTTTATGTGCTAATAATGCATAAACAGTGAACATTAGGGAAAAGCATGTACAATGTCTGATGTATTGTAGGTGCTTAGTGAATTACAGCTATTATCATTAACAATAAATGTAAGATATCAAGAAAATGTATTAAAACTAAATGAATGCAACTATCAGTCACCAATTTATTGTTTCCATGAATTTATATCATTGCCCTTGAGAAAGGAAGTAAATATATATATTTAAAAGCTACATTTTCCCCCCTTGAGTAGATTTTCTTATCAGTGCACTTGCTTTAGAGGCTTACTTAGCTATGTTGACATTAAAATATTTTCTAATCTTTTACTTTCTTACAAAGATACATGTTGCATTATGGGGGCTACATATCTAGCATTTCAAAGTACTGAATACTAATTTGTTTTGATGTTGTTCTTTAATTTATGTCTACGATGGGTGGTGAGTTATAGATGGAATGCCCAGATCATATTTTTACTCCGACAACTAGCACTCAGATATTTTAAAATGCCATATGGAGAAGTATTTCTGCTAAGTACAGTCAAGTATATGAGATCATGTTTACTATAAATCTGATTCTCCAGCTTTATTTATTGATGAGCTTATCAATGTCAATCTGTCATCATAAAAATATGAAATAGGAAATTATCTTCCCTAAAGTACTATGATCCAGTGCAATATACACAATTTTATTATTCTTTTTCCAAGAGAAAAAATTAAAAGGCTTGTCTGTTGGTGGGGTCATCAAATGCTGTTCCTTTCATGTGATGAGTATGAAAGGTTAAGTGTATCTTCAGATGGCCCCAGATCATCAGAATAAACAACAGTTTAGAGAATCAACAGTGCCAATGACTTTTCATTTAAGCCCCCCAATATCTTTATGCCATTAAAATATTTCAAATTATCACAATGTATTTCTCATAAGCTTTTTCTGTTTATTTGGGTTTTTTTTTTTGTTTCTACTAAAGACTGTATTTCCCTATTATTTGGACATTTTATTTTAAGATATGATTGAAATTATTACCTATTTTCTCCCCATATGATAGCTTCACTTATATGCAAAGTGTTAGTTCACTGGCACTTATCTTCTGAATTAAGTTTTGTAAATATTAAAAATATTCTGCATGAAACCATTAACCAATATTGTTGCTTCTTTCAGTGTATGGAAATTGCCCATTTACCATAGGAATCTCATGGCTATTTTTAACGTTCAGTTGGTTATACTAAAATCTGTGCATTTAATAGCCTTCCTTTTATGCTAATTATTTAAGAAACCTACATAACAGTGACTATTTAAAACATCAATAGTAGACTAATTCTAAGGCTGCATATTTAGTAGATATTTATTCAACTGGGTTTATTTATTTGTTTTGACTGTATTAAAAATTTTGCAGAATTTTTACTCAACAATGAACAATTGTTAATGGTCATGCAAATTAGGAATGAACTTCTTTATATTATACTAAAGGGCATCCATAAAATGATTTCTCTGCCTCAGTTCATATAAAGTTTCAATAGTCACCCTACTCTCCTGCTAGATTTATATATTAACTATATTATCTAATATGTTTCATCCTTTCCTTATTTTTCATTTCCTATGCTTGGGGTGAATTGTTCAAAAATTGGCATACAGACTAGAAATAATCATTGAGTATGGAACATACAACTTTTAGAGGAGCTTATAGTCTAGGCACCAGGCTATCTGGGTTCAAATTCTGCCACATACCATCTGGGAGTCTCTTGATGATCCAATTTCCTCATTTGTAAAAAGGGGATAGAGATAGTATCCACTTATAGAGGTTTTGTAAGGATTAAATTAATGATCTCATTCAATACAAATAAAACAGTATCTGGGAAATATCCACTGCCATATATACTTGTTAGGTAAATAAAAAAAGGCAGCAATGAATGTACAAATTACTTTACTACAATATACTGAGAGTTACAATTGGATAGGAAATTCTACTGGAAATGAACAATTTACATAGACTGATGGAGTTTATGAAAGTCTTCCAAGAGGAAATGATGTAAATGTTGGAAAGTGTTGGTCAGATGAGGAAGTGGGAAAACACATTTCAAAGGCAGAGGAAAAAATAAGCAATGTGATCTGTAATGGCAAGTTGTTGTAGCATTGTGCTACACAAATAAAATGTATAAAGCAGAAATATTTATTTCTTCCTCGTTTCTAACCTCCTTGAGAGGCCAGACCTGGGCTAGCATATATGCAGTACTTAACTCTAACAGAGCTTTACACATCAGCTTTACACATAATCTCATGCATTATTCCTGCAGTAGTTTCCTAACCTTTCTCTCAAACACTTCTCAATCACATTTCTATCTATTTCATTTAGAGGTTCCAGAATAACCAACAGTACACACATAATTCCTCAAAAGGAAGAGTATACTGAAGAACATCCAGGTACTGTCTGTTACCAATTGTATTGAAGACACATTCCTGTTCCAGTGCTGGTCATCGTTTTTCTACCTATGCTGTCATTACTTTGTACTCAGCCTCCTCTGTTCTCCTATTAAATCATACATATTTGCCTACACGCATGGAACAAAAATACTTTTTCTAACTCTAACATATGTACTTTTGCATTCCATTCTACTAATCTGGAGGTTTAAAAAAGCAGTGGGAAAAACAGAGAAAGGGCCAGAACATGAAAGAGGTAGTACTTCTAAAGGAAAAGAGATCTTAAATACTGACTAGATCTTAGTACTATGTCCAAAAGGATGCACTGTCCTGAAGCTCCTGCCCTTAGATTTAGACTACTGCATTAGCCTCCTAAGTGCTTTCTCCCCTCAGTTTTCTTAGAATCTAATCTTCACAACCACCAAATTGATCCTTTTTCAATGAGAATCAGATCCCATCACATCTCTGGTCAAAATCTCCAAGGGCTTCCAACACACTCAGAATTAAATGCAGCTAGCCTTACCTCTCCAAATTAAGTTCCTACTTCTCAATCCACAGAGGTTTCTGGGCTGCTCTTCAAACATTCTGAGGTCATTCCTGTTCACCGACTTTACACATACTGTTCTTTCTACCAAAAATGCATTTTCCCAGGTCTTGGCTTGATTGGTCTCTCATTTTTATTTCCAATTAATATCATGTTTTCAAAAATGCACTGCTATATTTCTTGTTGTCAACTTATGTTCTATATCTTCCTGAGGTTTTTATGCATTTAGTAGACTTGAATCAGTTGCTTAGATTCTGGTTATCCCTGAGTATTTTTAAGTATTAGCCTCTAGGCCTTGAAATAAGAAAACCCTATCTTAAACTTTGTGATCTAAACCAGGACCTACTTATTAAGGTTCAGCTCAGCTCCTGCAGACTCTCCTTTGGTTTGTATTACATAATTTTCAGATTTCATGCTCTACTAATGTCTATAAATTCCTGCTTTGAAGGATTATTGAAGACACTATAAGTGCTGTACATAAAGTTCCTAGTAGATTTTCTGGCACAAAGTAGTAAAGAGGGTCTACTATTACTACTATTGTTCTTCAAATAAGATTCTTGAGATTTCTGAACAGAAAAACTTAGTTCATCCTCCTGAACTAGTGAGAATCTCTTTAAGAGTCCAGAACGAATTTTCTTATTTAGATTGCCTTAGAATAACCCAGAAATCAGGGAGGTTTGGAATTACCCCAGAGAAAGTAAAGGTGGGGGTATAAGGGGGCTAAAGTAAAAGGGAAATATTAGCATAGCTCAGAGAACCTGAGCATCTAGGCTGGGTCATGGACCTGCCTATATTACTTGTCCTTGTTTTCTCCTCTAGCTGACTGTATAATGAAAAAGAAAAGAAAAAAAAAAAAAAAGATAGCAAATGATTTGAGAATTCCCTGCAGGATGCCTAAATGCTACTATTCAAAGTGCCTTAGGGAGTTTGTTTCCTTTTCTGAAATAAAGCAGACCACAATGCAACATGTTTTTCCCTCAGAAAAAGATAGCATGGAGGAAGCCATAGTGTAGCCTTAGAATGGAACTATAGATTGAAAACACATTACAGCATATTACAATCCAATCACAGCTTCACTTATCTATTTGGAAAGGCATTTATATTACACTTATTACCTAGTACCTGTTAAAGCTGTTTATGGAAACCACAAGGAAGAAATAATTTTTATGCTCCTTTTAGTTTGCTATAAATTCAGAAACAATTTTGCTTGAACAGCTGATCTGTGAATTAATAATGAGAGACTATAACTTTTTTTCACTACGGTATGTCAAGCACTTCCTTTGTGTTTAAAAATTGATGAGGCTCAAAACTCCATTTCTTTATATAAAACAGATTTCAAAGGCATATGGGACAATCACCACTTCCCTCACACGGGAAGTTCCTCCCAAACTCAAGTCTTGGATAGTAAAAAATAATCAAACGAACAAACAAATAAATAAAACAGCTTAGCTTAGCTCTGAGTTTGGTATGAAATGAAATAGTCTTTCTTTAAGAACCTCCTGAATAAAAATCATGGGAAGAACAATTTCAAGTAAAATATATCATACTTTATCTCAGAAACCCTGGCTATCTAAAGAAACACTTAACTGAACCTTTTCTTAATATAAATACACCTCTTAAGTGCTCTCATTGGGTCTATGTTTCTGGATTTTACGTTGACTATTCTTGAATTGAGATACTTCTCTCCATTACATTTTTCATTCAGTGGTAACTTGAATTTATCAAGATGAAAGGCAATTGTGAAATGTACATTCCACCATTGGGTAATAGAATAGATAAAGGCCATGATCAAAATAAACTCTTCTCCACATATGATGAATTGGCCCTGCACATGGGCATGCCCATAGCTGATCCAAATTCAATTTGTAGTTGGTCTGAGGCAGTAGACAGGGCTTTACTTATCCTAGTATTATATACTGCTTACCATCAAAGAAAAAAAAGAAAAGCTTGTACTGGACTTAAAAGTTTGTCTAGAAAATCCATGTAGTAAGAGTAATTTTTAAAGTAGTTTTAAAACAATTATCTAGCCTTTGGAAAGAGATTGCTTCATTTATTCAAAATAATTACTTCCTCTTTCTTGGAGACATAGGGGCAAATGGTGAATACTATAAAGTCCCAAAGGCAACTAGTCTTTCCTTTTTTGAGGGTTTTATTTTTTGAGTAGTGGGGAGAACACTTATGAAACAGTTTCTAGATAAGATTTGCATTTCTTTTTATTTAAAGAAATACTTAAACCTCCTCTTTCTTCTTAATGTTTTGTTAACTATCCAGTCACTAATTGTAGATATTAGAAGTTAAGTCAGAAAGTACCAGAGCACTACTTGTGGATCTTTGCGAAACACGTTCTGTTAAGGAGCTTTAATTTTAATAATTTTAAAAACAGAAAGTGGTTATTTGATACTGGAATTCTTTGAGCAGTAGACCCTAGAGTTAGAAAATGAGAGGCTAGGAAAGTATACTTTTGATATGAGAAAATGTCCCTCGCTTGATTTAATGTTCAAGTTTTCGATATTTAGAAATTAGATATCAAACACCAGATACAAAGAATCTGGTGTGTTTCTGCTTCTGACAGAAACAGAGTGGTGAATTGAGCTGCATTAAAGATATTATAATCTCTCAATGGTTATGTATTGTGTTTTTTTTTTCATTGTTAATAGCTGTTGTGATTTATTTCTTAGTGACCAAGGAGGTTAATAATAAATTAATACTTTTTTATTATTTTGTTCACTGTACTTTTTCATGTCCGTATTTATACATTCTTTTTGTCTGTTTTCTGGTCTAAATATATCTCTAGCTCTATATCTCTACTTCCATCAGATTAAAAATTAACAACAGCAGTTGTGAAAGAACAATTATAAAAATTTATGAATTGAGGCTCTTTTCTGCTTTTATGCATGAATGTGTTTGCAAGGAGTGAAGGGAAATTTCCCTCAGTAATGTTGCATTTATAAATCAGTATCTTTAATCAAACTACCTACTTTGTGTGATTTCATTTTGTACTATTTTCATTAAAAAATATATATATATATCCTTTATTTTTAGAGACATTTTAGATTTAAACAAAAATAAGTACCTAAAAATGCAAGCAAAACAATTCCTTCCATCTGCCCCATAATATCTAAGTCCCCTCTCAGACTGAAGCAGTCAGAGCAGACATCATCCAAATCCCTCAAGACTGAGGAATGAACAAACATAAGGGGTGTGTGCAACCAGCGATGACAGATACATGACAGTATACATTTGTTCAAGCAATAAAACTCTACAGCACAAAGTGTAAACCAGAATGTAAACTACAGATTTTGGTTAGCAGCAATGCTTCAATATTGGTTCATTAATTGTAACAAATGTACCTCACTCATGCAAAACGTTAATATTAGGGGAATTTGAGTGCCTGTATGTGGGGAGTGGGGGTGGGGTGGGGAGGGCGGTCAGGAGTTATATGAGAACTCTCTATATTTTCCGTGTAATTTTCCTGTAAATGTACTGTGTTTTAATAACTATTCTATTCCAAAGAATGTTTGCCTCCTTTAAAAGAATGATTAATAACTTTGTAGTTCTCATAAAACAGCCTCAGCATTTTAGAAAACAACAGCACAGAGAGGGTCAGATGTTCTGGTCCGAGGCAATGTTAGGACCTTAGAGTTTGCTTTCGAGCTGGAGGGACTTTAGAGATGATCTGATTCAATCCCTTCATTTTACAAACGAAAATCATGAAGCCCGGTGAGATTAGGGATATACCTGAAATCAAATAGTTCACTTATTGAAGATCTTGGAATAGATCTTATGTTCTTAACTTCTATTCTGCTTCTCCCTCCAGAGTGAGGTGGCCAAGAAAGAGTTTAAAGATACTGTGAGAGAATTATATTACTTTTAATTTTATAATCAGTAAATAAAGAAAAAGAAAGGTAAACTATTTAAGCACTGATTTTCCAAACATAAAGTGCTGGAAAAATATCACACTAAAAGAAAATATGCATCATCTCCTAGCTAGTATCTGTATCTATACTATTTGCTTAATACTATTTGTGTTGTGCAAATTTTAATCATTTTCTATCAATATATTATTCACTATGTGCAATGATTAAATTCACTATATTTAATTATCTATAGTAATTATTTTCAAGTAATATTTAGTTAACACCCATTGTCTGTTATGTATCACATAGAGTGACCAGTTTAGCAAATTCTAACCTTCACCTCCAGAGTTTCAATAGCTAGAGAAGTGCAAAGACAAATGCTAGCCTCTAATATAAAGCCTGATATGATAAATGCTTCAGTAGCTGTAATTAGAGTCAGTTTTGAAATTCCAGGAAATGGATAGAATATTATAGATGCAGCTAGGGGATGATACAGGAAAGTTAGAAAAGACTCTTAAAGTAACAAGCATAATTTGGGGTGGGCTTTAACAAAAGGACAAAAACTTGCAGGTAACTATGAACATGGATTTTCTCAGCACAGGATTTATTTTGAGTCTACTCCCACCACATGCTCCTCCCCCCTCCAAACTCCAAGAAACAAATCTAATAGAAGGGAAATTTTTATTTCAATTATAAAGAAGAGTAAAACAATCATACTTTCCTTCTGATCTCTACCTATAATGGACATAAAAAAAGGATTTTTTATACAATATTAGTTACCTAGTGGTCTCTAGCCATACTTAAAATATTTGCCAACTGTCTCAGAGAATTCATCAGAAAATAGTCTGAAAGGACTTAGGCGCCTTTTTAAAGAACATGTTAAATTTAACATATCAAGATTTTGACCACAGATTTTAATATAATTTTAAAGATCTATATTATTGCTGAGATGAAAGTATAAATAGCAAATTATTTACTGTAGAATGTCAATTGTCATTGATATGCAGACATTAGGAATATTCAAAATAGGGTTTTGCTACAAATTAGACAACTCTAAGTTAGACACTTATGTTCAATAGGGAAAATAACTTTAAAATTTTGCCCAAATTTCAAGCTGTTTCCCTAGGAAAGTGTTTCCTTTCTTTTTCATTAACTTTACTTTTAATATGAGTGATCTCCACTCTTGCTAACTATTGTGTTACACACTGCATCATCCACAAGAATGTGACCCTCAGATCTTCTGCTTTAGAGAGCCTAATTGACTGAGTGCCCCAGCTACTAGCTCTGCAATCCATAGCTGCATTTGTGATATGACCATGTTTTGCACAGCCTGCTCTGAGCCAATGACTAAGCGTATTACCAACCCCAAAACAGGCCTGCTTCTGATAGTACTGTGACTTTTTCTCTGAAAGGGCACTTGTGGCTCCAGGACTTTCCAACAGTGTTGCTAAAATATCTTTGGACTCAATGTCAGTCTAAGACCCTTCCAGCCTAACTAATTTCCTTTCTTAACACTCTTCTTCAGAGTCAGACCTGCATTCTGGTTAGATAGCCCTCTCAATCTTGCTCTGTTGCCTCGCCACTTTTTCTCACAGGTGTTTCTTCCAATCAATTATTAGCATGTTTACTTGGAGTCTGCTTCCCAAAGGACCCAGAAGAGCACACACGTGTGTGTGTGTGTATAGCACGTAGAGACAATGTCTGATTACAATATCATAAATGTGACAAATTTTCAACAAAAGCAATAATAACTAATCATGAAGTTCCGTCTTCACGGTAACCAACCAAAACTAGACTGTCATTTAGAATCTCTCAAAAACTATTCAAATCGGTCAATAAATGCAGCACTTCATACTCCTACCATGCAGAAACAACTGCATTTCCCAAAGGAACTATTCTGATTATAAAAGTAAGCACATCATATCTTCTCATTTAAACATTGCTTTGTATATACTATATCTGCTACCTACAATAAATTTCCTCACTTTTTTCTCCTTGTTTGACTAGTAACTATTCCTATGTAATTTTTTGTAGTTGTGACAAGGATAACAGAGAATAATAGAAAGACAAGCAAAAGCCAGGAGACACATTGGAATGCACCCGATTGGAAGGAATTTTTCCCAGCCCTGTAGTGGCAACAATTGCACCCAAATCCTGCTGATAACCCCTAAAATCAGATAAAGATATAAGCAGGCCCTTTGCCATGTTTCTTCTTCCCAATTACAGGGGATCTATATAC
Source organism: Tolypeutes matacus (assembly GCA_026826555.1). Taxonomy (NCBI): domain Eukaryota; kingdom Metazoa; phylum Chordata; class Mammalia; order Cingulata; family Chlamyphoridae; genus Tolypeutes; species Tolypeutes matacus. The sequence goes on from JAKSZT010054457.1 coordinate 3,756,405, forward strand.
CCTCCTGGATTCTCTCAGCTTCTCTGGAGATTGTGGCTAGTGTGTGCTTGTTCAGTAATGTAAGAAACCAATAAATATTCATGACTGTTTACAGGAGAAGGAATGAAGTGATGTTCAATATTCTCAGCAAACTATGACCTAACAATCCTGTTTATTGTGGTAAGGTATATACAACATAAAATTTCCCGTTTTAACCACTTTTGAGCATTCAATTCAGTGGCATTGATCATATGAACAATGTTGTTCTACCATTACCACCGTTCATTATCAAAACTTTTCTATTAACCCAAAGAGAAACTCTGTACCCAGTAAACATTGGCACCCCATTATCCCCACCTCACTCCTGATAAACTGTAATTTACTCCATGTGTCTATGCATTTGCACATTTCAGTTATTTCATACAATATCTACCCTTTTGTGCCTGACTTATTACACTCAACATAATATTTTCAAATTCATGCATGTAGTACCATGTTGAGAAAGTCATACCCTTTTATGGCTGAATAATATTCCAATATATGTATATACCACATTTTGTTCATCCATTCATTTGTTGAGAGACACCTGAATTACTTCCACCATTTGGCAATTGTGAATTATGCTGCTATGAACATTGATAAACAAATATCAGTTCGAGTCTCTTCTTAGCTTTCTTTGGGGTATATACCTAGAAGTTGGGTTGTGGGGCCATTTGTCCATTCTATGTTTAACTTTTTTAAGAACTGTCAAACTTTTTCACAGAAGCAGCACCATTTTACATTTCTACTGACAATGTACAAGAGTTTTTATTTTTCTGCATCCTCATCAACACTTTTTACTTTCCATTTTTAAAAAATTAATTATCATTCTAGTGATTGTGAAGAGGTGACCCATTATGGTTTTGGTTAACCTAATCGCTAAAGATATTGAGCGCTATTTTCATGTACTTATTGGCTGTTTGTATGTCATCTTTGGAGAAATGTCTATTTAAGTCCTTTGCTCATTTTTTAAATTGGGTATTTGTCTTTTTTGTGGTAGGAATCCTTTATATATTCTGGATATTAAAGACTAGCAAATGTAAGGTCTCCAAATATTTTCTCCCATTCTATAGTTTGTCTTTTTGATTTCTTGATAATGCCTTTTCACACGAAAGTGTTTAATTTTGATGAGGTCCAGGTTATCTATTTGTGTTGTGGTGGTTGCTCATAGTTTGGTGTAAAAACTGAGATTTCATTGCATAATAAGTGGTTCTGAAGGTGGCCTGTGCTATCTTATAAAAGCTTTATGGTTTTAGTTTTATATTTAAGTCACTGATTCATTTTGAATTAATTTTTGTATATGGTGTGAGGCAGGAGTCCATTTTCATTCTTTGTGATGGGATATCTAGTTTTCCCAGCACTATTTGTTGAAGAGACTATTTATAAATATGGCATGCTTGTCAAAATTCAATTGGCCAGAGATGTGTGGTATTATTTCTGAACTGTCAATTAGTGTGATACTGGATTCATAGACTGAATTAGCAAGTGCTTTTTATTCTTAAATTTTTGGAAGAGTTTGAGAAGATTGGTGTTGATTCTTTGAGTTTTTGGTAAAATTCATTAGTGAAGAAATGTGGTCATGGATATTTCTTTACTGGAATTTTTGATCACTGATTCAATCTTTATATTTATAAGTCTGTTGAGATCTCTTTCTTCTTGAGTTAGTTTGGGTGATTTTTTATTCCAAGAATCTGTCCTTTTTATCTAAATTAACTAATTTGTTGGTGTAAATTATTCATGGTATCCTCTTATACTTTTTTTTAAAATTTCTGAAAAGTAGGTAGTAATGTTTCCCTTTGATTTCTTGTTTTAATTATGTGCCCCTTTTCTCTTCTTTACTTGTCAGAGCAGCTAAAGTTTTGTCAAATTTAATGATCATTTAAAGAATCAACTTAGTTTTCATTGATTTTCTCCATTATTTTTGTTATCTCTATTTCATTTATCTTTGCGCTAATCTTTGTTATATTCTTCCTATTGTTCACTTTGGCTTTAGATTGTTTGCTTTTTTTACTAGTTCCTCCAGGTACGAGGTTAGGTTACTGATGAAAAATATTTCTTCTTTTATAATGTAAGCACTTACATTTATAAATTTTTCCTTCTCACTGTTTTTTCTGTAATCCACAAGTTTTAGGTATGCTTTATTTTCATTTTCTTTCATCTCAAAGTATTTTTTAATTCTAATTTTGATTTATTCCTTAGTCCATTGGTTGCTTAAGTGTGTATTGTTTATTTTCCAGTTCTCTTTCTGTTGTTGATTTCTAGCTTGATTCCTTTGTGGTCGAAGAAATTTTGTATGATTTCAATAATTTTACATTTATTGAGACTTAGTTTGTGGTCTAATACATGGTGCATCCTGTAGAATATCCATGTGCACCTGAAAAAAATGTGCATTCTGCTGTTGTTTGAAATGCTTTCTGTATGTCTACTAGTTCTAATTGAATACATTATTCAAATTCCTGAAATTCCTTATTGATGTTCTGTCTAGATGTTCTATTCATTATTGAAAGTGGTGAATTTACATCTCCTACTATTCATTTAGAAAAATGTATCTCCCCCCACAAATGTGTCAATATTTGCATCATCCATTTTGAGGCTCTCTTGGCAGGTCATATATGCTTATAATTGGGATACATTCCTAGAAAATTGAACTTTCTATTAATATATTATGTCCTTATTTGTCCTTGTAACAGTTTTTGACTTAAAATCTATTTTGTGTTATTACTTTAGTCACACCTTCTCTTTTGATGACTATTTTCATGGAATTTTTCCCCCATCCTTTCAGTTTCAAAATACCTTGTCTTTAAATTTAGGGTGAGTCTCTTGTAAACAGCATATAGTAGTGTCATGTTTTTTCATCCATTCTGCCAATATCTGACTTTTGACTGCAGAGTTTAACCCATTTACATTTAAAGTAATTTCTGATAATACAGTATTAACTTCTGCCACTTTTCATGTTTTCTTTTTAAGTTTTTTACCTTTGTTCTTTCTGAATTCTTCTATTGCTGCCTAAATTTGTACTTAGTTGATCTTTTGAAGTGAGCCATTCATAATCTCACCTCATATCCTTCTGCACAATCTTTTTCAGATATTTTCTTTGTGGTTAGTGTGGGGTTTAAATTTAACATCCCAAACCTATAAAAAATCTCATTTAATTAAATTAAATAGCATATAAAACCTATGTTCCTGTTCCCCTTCATACCCCTATTGTTATGTTATTCTTTTCACAAATTGCATCTTTATATACTGTGTTTCCAAAACCATACATTTGTCATTACTTTTTAAGCATTTGCAATTTAGAGACTGAAAGAAGTAAAAAGTGGTGTTACAAACCATAAACACAAAAATATTGGCATTTATATTTACCCATATCTTTACCTTTACCAGAGATCTTTATTTCCTTATGAAACTTTGCTCTATGCCCTATTTCCTTTCCTTTCAATCTGAAGAACTCCCTTTAACCTTTCTATTAAGGCCATCTTAGTGGCAATGAGCTCCCTCAGGTTATGTTTATATGGGAATGTCTTAATCTCTCCCCTATTTCTGAAAGGTATAGTTTTGCTGGACATTGAATTATTGGTTGGCAATTACATTTTTCTGTCAGCACTTTAAATATGTCATCCCACTGTCTTTTTGCTTACAGGACTTTTGATAGTATCTTAATGGTGGCCCACAAGTATTTTAGGCTCTGTTCACTTTTCTTAATACTTGTTTCTTTCTGCTTCCTTGACTGAGTAATTTCAAGTGTCTTATCTTCAAACTCACTCATTTTTGCTTTTGCCAGTTCCTATCTGATGATGAAACCCCTCTGGGTATTTTAAATTTTAAGCTATTGTGATTTTCAGCTCTATTGGTTTCCTTTTCAAGATTTCAATTTCTTTGGTGAATTTCTCATTTTGTTCACACATTGTTTTCCTAATTGCCTTTAATTCTTTGTCTATATTTTTCTTTAGCTATCTGAGTATATTTAAAACAGTTTTTGTAAAGACTTTCTCTGATGTATCTAAAGTCGATTCAATTTTGTTGATAATCTGATGTTCAGTTTTGTTTCTTTGGATGGGCCATCATTTTTTGTTGTTGTTGTATACCTTGTAATCATTTGTTGCACACTGGATATTGTGATATGTTAATATGTTAACCTTGGGGTTTAGTCACTAAGGTTTCTGTTCCTTATGCTTTTATCCAGTTATTATGATATATATTTCCTTGAATTCCAGGAGCTATCGATAGCAACTAAAAAGATATTGCAGAAAAGAAAATAATGTACAATAGGAAAAAAGAAAGCACTTCTCATAGTCTTTGCAGCGTGCCTCTTTGCTGGCTGCTGCTCACTCTTCATAGCTTAGGCAGTCTAGCTTAACATAATGCATTAATAGATGTTTATATAAATCTATATTATTGGGTTGTGAAGGTCTTCAGGGTCATTCTTCATGGGAATATGCATGTTAATGGTTTACTATCAAAACACTCTATCCATCTATACCAGTGTTTACCTACAGATTGTTCTATTTAGATTGCCAAAAAATAGGAACTTTTAGCTTACTCAAAATAATTACAACTATTAGCTCCTACTTGAGATAGAGGAAAGTAAAATCATTTCCTAAGTTGTTTCAAGACTGCAAAAGAAAGGTTTTGAGATTTTGCAAGTAACATCTAATGGGCATATTCAGTCATCACCTTATTTAGGATTTTGAAATTTTATGTGCTGAGCAATGAGCAACATGTTGGGGATAAAAATAAAGAATTGTGATTTTTATTATTAAGGGCCTTATTTTCATCGTAAAGAAATGTTTTGTCAATTATGTTCTACTATCATAGAAGCTTTCATAGAATTCTACAGAAATACAATTTGGATGTAATGGAGTAGGTGCAACAGAGGAGGCCACAAAAGGAATAGAGAGAATGAAGTATAAAGAGAGAGTTTGGTACTGTGAGTAGTTTGGGCAGAGCACAAGGTGAATATTAGGAAGGAGCAGCTGGTGAGAGAGGAAGGGGAAGAAAAAGAAATAGGTCATAAATAATCTTAAATCCCATGTAAAGTATTCTGTTTTCTGCTCTACAAATGATATCTATTATTGGACTATTTGAAGAAATGTCTTCATCCTAAATGGCATGTGAGTAATAAAGACAATTAAACAGATACAGAATATATTTTGTTGTTGGAATCAATAGCATTTAGTGGTCTTTTGAAGGTGGGAAGTGAACTGATGGATGAGTTGTCCACCTGGAAGCAGAAGTCACTAGGCAGGAGTTAGCATGGAGAAGAAAGTCATAAGTAAAACTGTTAGTATTTTTTGAAAACAGGTAGATTAGACACTGTTAGATAACAATAGATAAAGAAGATACAGGACTGTATATGGCTAAAGAAGATGCATCTCCACCATATTGGTAAAAGACCAATGGTTCATAAAAGATAGTGTGGAAAGAACAGGGAAGGCAAACAACTTTCTCCCCCATTCCCATACATTTCAAGGATGTATACAAGGAGAATACCAGGCACATGTTCAAAAAAACTTACATTAAGGAAAGAAAAATGAAGAAAAATGCTTGAAAAAAACTGTAGATTTGGGAAATTTAAGTCAAATAGCTCTTCTATAAAAAGAGAGAAAATGTTGAGCCATCCAAATTAATTCTGTGTATGAGCCCATCTGGCCATTTGAGTTTTTTTTTCACATTTATCTATAAGTGGGCCAATGTACATACTTACTATTTTTTCTTTTATGTACTTAATGTACCAGAGAGAAAATAACAAATGCTGTGGAGAAATAAGTGAGCAGCTCAATGTACTAGATGAATTGATAATAAAAATGAATATCCCACTCAACAAAAGCATTTTATCTAAAATCTTATATGTGTTGCCTTTTAATTTCCCCTTTTATCTCATGCAAATGATAAAAAATAGACTGCACAGTTAGCTTCTGATATGGTTATAGAATGCTGTTTCTTACAATGACAATGAAAAAAATATTTGTAAAAGTCTAATGAACACCAGGGATTACTTTTCAGTTCTATAGTTTAGAAATCTAAATGAATAAAAGATCATTTGATTAAATTAAAGCATATCACTATTATACAAGGATTTAAAAGTAAAATTAAATCAATGAATCTAATGTAATACATTAACTACTATAATCCAGATGCTTGATTCGTTTACAGAAGATTTAAAAATCACACGTAAAATAATGATTTGAAAGAAACAGGCAACCCTCTCTTATAGCATAGTTGAGACATGGAAATCTATTTTATAGTCATTCATTTCTCTAATAATAGTTGTAATGGCAGTAGAAATTGAATTCTTTCTAAAGCTTAACTTGTTATTATTTGATAGTGAATACAAATGTTATTGATCACAAAGAGTTTTTAACACACCAACAGCTATGGGGGAGGCTCTTTAGTTGATAATGGAAATAACAAATAATCATGTTTATTTCCTACTGGAAGTAATTTAAGTTTTGCAAATGTTAGAACATAGTAATTATCCAATTATTATGAAACATATTATAAACAAAATAAATTAATTCAATGCTTTATAGTACATGCTATTCATTGTACATTAAAAATGACCTTTACTTTAGAAAACTGCCCATAAAATAAGTTTCAGAAGCATGTCTGACTATTTAATTGTTGTATCATCCCTCCAAAACAAACAAACAAACAAAAACCAAAATAAATGTTTACCAAGAAAAGGCAAATTTAAATGGAGGTGTGTGAGTGTGTGCATGGGGGAGGGGAGGAGTGGAGGGATAAGGGAGTCAGGTCATGGGGTATGGACAGTAGAGCAAAGAGGTTAAGAACATGCAGTGTTCCACCAAAACTGTTGATTTGAATCCCAGCTCCATAAGTGAATAACCACCTGACCTTGAATAAGCCATTTCATCTCTCTTTGATTCTGTTTTCATATTCTTGATTTTGGACTAGTGTGGTTCTTAATAGGTTAAAACATTGCCTTACACAATTTAAGCATTCAATAAGGCAAGTTATTTATGAAGTGATGTTAAAAAATATTTAGCATATGATGGGTCATAGGCACCAACCAATTAAAATATATGGCAATTTGTTTATATCTGCTGAATACAAGCCCTGTTTATTTAATACACACACATATGTGCACATTTCCAAATACCTGTACATCCAAGGTGATTTGAAATCAATCAGCATTTTTACATTTTTGTTAATCAAAAGTTACTTTATATATGCACCAAGATACCCTTCTTTCATTTAAGCATGGTGTCAGGATTCAGTAAAGAGTCGGGAATGGCCAAAGTGTGAGCTAGGCATTTACTTATGCCATGGTCTGACACATTTTCTATAATTGACTGAAGAGAGATTATTACCATTTTCAGAAACTGAATGTCCTGACCGAGGCAGATAATGCCAAACAAAGCAATTTCTGCTAATATTGATAGTCACAGAGAAGAATAAGATAACTTTGCAGGTCACCTCACAATGACAAGGCTACAACCATAATGTTCCAGAGGAGGTACTAAAAATGAACTTGTCATCATTGAACATGTAAGGGATTCACCAACCTACAGGTCTTTTTCTCATTAAATTTTGCAGAGACTACAATAAGAGGAATCATGTGGCTGGACTTGCAGATGAAGTGCTTATTTTCCCCCCTAGAGTTACAGAGAATTCTGAGTGTTCATTTTCCAGAAGAATATGCTTCTGTCTTGCTTTCCTCAAGCTGTTCTGAGCTACCTAATGAACATCTACTGTGCTACTAACTTGGCCATTTTGTTGCACCTGACCTGCCTGTGTATCTGTCAAATCTCTCAACTTGATGACTTTTATTTTAGAGATTCCTGTTTTTATCATCTTTTTCTTTTAACTTTGAAGAAAATCAATGGTTGTGATTACAAGCATTGATAATGTTTTACTTAAGAGGGTCTGAGATGACTTACGCTGTAGGATTAATGGTTCCAGTATTAAACCAGAGGCTCCTATTGAGCATAAAAGAGATAACTTGTAAGAGGTTATTTACAAATTTGTTTTGTGGACACACTAATAAGTAACCTAGTTAACAGATAATACATTTTGAAAGCGTTCAAACATTTACCTGCTGGATACTCATTAGGCAATAAAGACACAAATTTATTATTTGAATTACTTTGATACTGTCTTTTAAAAATAATCCTCCAGTATTCCATTTTACAGGTATTTATTTGGAATTCCCCCATGTCATCTTTGTTACATAATGTTATTTCTTTAGATAGTTTCTGGTGAGATATAAGACACTCAATGGAGCTAATCAAAGAAGCGCGAATCCTCAGTGTTTATGAATGACAAATAAAACATCCTAGATATTTTGAACTTCTTCTCATATCTTGTTTGCTAAAGAGTATAATTTGTCTTCTCAACAGTACCAATATTAAAACTCCAATTAAAATGAATGGATAACAAGCCTTGAGCTTTATAAATTATTTAATAAATGTACCCAGTATCAACTGCAGATGATACTGCTGTTCATTGTGTTTCAATTAAATGATTTCATTTTTAAAAAGTATTAAACTTTTTTCAGAAATAGTAGCCATAGGATGGGGTAGGCCCCACATTAATTAACACTCAGGAAAAGTTTGTGGAAGATAATGCATTTAGGGTATTTCTTTGTCTGGCTAGCATGATGATTCTTTATGAAGGAGAAAACTGTCTGGTGAGCTAAGTCCATGCTTATAGCTCACTCAGACCTTATCTGTGGTCTTAGGTGCTTGTGGAGGCAGGGAACTGACAGCTATCAGCCTCCTTCATTTGACCAGTCCTTAAAATCAGATATTGGACTATATTTGTAAACTGGTCTGTTCCTCTGGGAATATTAGATTGTATTAGATTGAGAGTTTTCACCTTTACTTGATTAATTAAGATTGGGACTTTTGATTCAGCCACTTCAGTAGGATGTTGAGTCCCTGTCCACTTGGTGGGCAGGGACTCACAGGGAAAATGACATGGCAGAGGAGAGAGTTTGAGTTTTGGTGCTGGACCCCCAGGAAGTAAATACACAGGAGAAGAACACAGAAGAATAGAGAAAGCTTTGTAGACAGAGCAGAAGCCCTTGGAAGAGAAATTAGCCTAATAGCCTATAGCTGCAGCTGAGCCCAGAAAGAAATGAGTCCCAGGGAGAGAGACAAGCCTTACACCAGTCTACAGCTGAGATTGGAAGAAGCTGGGGCCATGGAGCATTAAGAAGAAGAAGGAAGGCTGAACCCTTCCAGACATCACCTGCCATCTTGCTCAACTCGTGGTAAATGAATTTGGATGAGAAAGTACCTCTTATGGTCCTTGAGTTGGTCTCTTTAGGGTCTGGTAGCTGTAAGCTTCTACCCCAAATAAATACCCTTTATAAAACCAAAAAGATTTCTGGTACTTTGCATCAGCACCCCTTTGGCTGACTAATACACCAAGGAAAAGGAAAATAACATTTGCTAATCATCTATTCTGTGCCAGGAACTGTGCAAGATGCTGCAATCAACTCAAAACACTGTGAAGTAGATAATATGCATGTTTTACCTATTAGGAAATCGAATCTTTGACTCCTTTGCTTGTAAAAATTGAAAATATAATCCAAACTTGTTTAAATCTAAAGGAATTTTAGGGCTCATGCAGTTGAAAATTCCAGTGTTAGGACTAGTTTGATCATAGCAACATTTCAGTTGGAAATGATGTCATCATAACACATTTTTCTTCCTCTACAGACTCCGCCATCATCTGTCTTGGCCTGAAACCAAGGCTTCATGTGGGATAAAAATAGCTGCTGTAGCTCTAGATTACCATCTTCATAAGGTCTAGACCAGCACGCACACAAAAACAAGAGTTTCTTTCCAAAAGCCCCAGCAAAAGTCTCACTTCAATATACGGTCTCTGAATGGGTTGCACACCCATGCCCGAACAAATCACTGTGGCCAGGGAGAATTCGGGGGCTTATATGGCTCATGTCTCTGTCAGGTGCCCTGCTTCTTCAGTTAGTAAATGAAAAAGGGTATGCAAAAGGCATGGACTTACAAATAACACTGGGTGAAACCTAAGCAGGCAGAAACAAACACATAAAATGTCCACTCCATAGTTTCAGTTGCTTAGAATCACACTGTAGTAAGTGGTGGAACCAGGATTTGAATACATTTCCTTGTGGTTCCAAAGTATGAGGTCATATTTAAAATCTTTAATTTATTTTATTTTATATTAAATTATAGTGATATTCATATAGCACTATGGCAAATTAGGAAAACAAACCTATATTGAATTTTCTATTGGAACATGGAATTGTGTGTAGCACAGAGTTAATGCTTAATTCAAGGTTACTGAATAAATACATAAGTATACCAATAATTGGCATAAGGTTGAATGCCCTTAACAAGAACTACATCCTGAGGAAAGTACTATCATAAAAGACTAGAGGAACAGAAAAAAAAAAAAAAAAAAAAGTTGCAAGAATTTGAGTACTTTGCAGCTTAGTCAGGAAATTGATATAATTAAGAGGAACTAAATTACAATCAGAAAGAGCACAAGACAAAATGAGTAGTTAAGTGGAAGCAGGAAAGTATGGGTGCTATTCGGGTAAAAGTAAGTGGCTTGCCTTGGTTAGACTATAGGTTCTGTGCAGATCAGAATTGGGAGATAAGGCTAAAGGGAGGTGAGCTCATAGGAGTTAAGATTTAATCTATGAGAAAAAAGAAGTCTACTATTTTTCTATTCTTTCCAATGGAAAGTTGCATCATAGCTATAACTTAGAAAAATGAATCTATTCATTCTATGTTTAGGGAATTAAAGTATGGAGAAAATGAGAAGAATGGAAAAACAGGAGTTAATTGCATTAACAAGGTTAGAGGTAAGGAAGCTCACTTTAGGACTCTGTGAGACTGGAAAGGGGGCACATTAATAAATAGACCTTATTAAGTTAGACATTAGCAGACAGCAAAAATTACTGCAGGACCAGTGAAGACTGCAGATGCATATTTTTTTTCTGATCCTTCTGAAATCATTTGTAAGAGATAAAAAAATAAACTGATCTAAGAGAAATTAAATATGGTGTTCAAGAACCCAAAGCAGTTGAAGAGTTAGTTGCCAACCCAGATCTCGTGAGTCTCAAATCTTCACTTCTGTCAGTATATCATACAAATGAGAAATAATGAAAATTGAAAATGTCAAGGGCAGTCTAAGTAGGGAAATTATAACAGATTTTTAGAATAGGTCTCTTTGAGATAAACCTTGAAGGATTTATTAGGCAATGAAGGAGCAAGGCTTTCTGTGAATAATACAGATCGGCAAGAAAATATGGTGTAGATCTGGGGTGAGGATTTGTTTTATTTAATATAGGTACACAGAAAGAAGAGAAGCAAAGGTCATGAAGGTGGGCTTAAGGTATTTGGAGAGGACATCAGTTAGTAGTTTTCTCTGGAAGTGAAGAAAGGACTTGAATTCTATAGTGTCCTAATTAAGAGCTAAGACTCTGAAGTTAGACAGAATTGAGTTTATACTTGGTCCCAACATTTATTAGCTAAGTGAGTCACAACATAAGTAAAAGAAATAAAAATCTATGTAGGGAGCAGATGTGGCTCAAGTGGTTGAACTCCTGCTTCCCACATGGGAGGTCCTGGGTTTGGTTCCCGGTGCCCTCTGAAAAAAAACAAACCAAACCAAACCAAACAAAACAAAGATAACAACAAGCCAAACACATGAAAAAAAACCTCAGGAAAGCCGATGTGGCTCAGTGGTGGAGCGCCGGCTTTCCACAGGTCCCACGTTCAATTCCCGGCCCCCGGGGCCTTGAAAAAAAAAAAACTTTGTAACTGCTAGTTTTAAATGAGCTGATGCCTGAAAAATGTGTAAGTCAGTTTCTGGTATAAAGTAATTGCTCAGTTTTTGTGAATTAATTACAAATTATATAATAACTGTAGTAATATGAACTAAAATTACAAATGAGCAATACAATCTGAAGACATGTAAATCATACAGTAAATTCAGACTTGACTTTATAAACGCTATAGACTCTACGTTAAAATTTAAAAAAAATTAGTTATAGAGAAACACTTAAAGTGACTATTGTTTGCAGTTGTAAGTTACTAATGAAATGCTATATAAGACAATATGAATGAATGTATTTTCAGTAAATTTCTCATTTATCTGATCCATTTTTCCTTAATAATTTCATTCATTTATTTTATGCTAAAATTCAAATTTTTTATTTATTTTTGTACATGACTTAGGAAATACCTGAGTTCATTATAACAAAACAAGTCAATCTTTTAAATTTATATGATAAATTTACAATAAAAATTGAAGTTTAATGTTTATATAGGATAATGTAACCTCTTATTTCCTAAAACCTTCTATAATAATGATTCTCTAGGGTGTCTCTCTTGAAAATTCACAAAACATCAAATATTAAGTTATCAAAATAATGTAGGCCTCAAATGACTGTTGCCAAATGGTTTCAATTCTACTGTCTGTTTTTAAAGTGATTTACATTAAAAAAAACTACTTGAACTAATTCCATTGTTTCTCAGTGTTGAATAATAAATTTGACAGAGGTAAAGGTATTTTATGGAAAAAAGTTGTCTAGCAAATTAAGGGTCTGGGATCTACATATTAGGCCAAAATAAAGATGTGTATATCTTAACATCATCTTTCTGTATAAACTAATGAACTGTTTTCAAATTATTCTCATGTATAAAATTAAATTCAGCAAGTTTTTTCTGAAAAATTTTTAGAGTTTTAAAATATTCTAGGTCTTCTATATTTATACAACTAAGTATTTAATACAAAAATTACCCAAAATATACTTCAGTTTAAAATATAAGCAAATTTTCCTCTAACTCAAAATTGAGGAATCATCTTGAAAGTGTTCGCATTTATGTTATTAGGAAAACATCATATTATTTTAGACTTTGGGTGCACTTCAGTTACTTAAATTATTCTTCATTTTCATAACATTGAAAACTGATTCTCTTTTGTTTCAAAATTGCCATATAAAAAGATGGAATCTGAAAGCTATAATTCTGCATCTAAAATTATATAATCATAAAAATATGCTTCAACACCATGGCATGAAAATGATTTACTGTAATTTTTGTAGTGTTTTTCTTGAAAATCAGTTGTCACTGCATAAAAATCAAATCTGCAAATATTTCCTTATCTTCATTTCAACCTCTACGGCCCCTTGTTAAGAATAAAAAATTAATAAAAGAGAAAAGAAAATGGTTGGTTAAAAAGGAAAAGAAACATTTGTATATTATAGAAAAAGAAATCAACTAGCCTTAATCTAAACAACAGAGAAGAGACCACAAGCATAACTAAGCTAACTAGTGGTTTTATGAATCACCGAAGACCACTGTCATTTTTATTTCTCCTAAAGCCTTCTGTTTCCATTCATTTTGTGAAACATGCTCCAGGCTTGTGTATTCAAGAAAGAATAATTATCTTGGTACTTTGATACCTGTTGTATAATGTTATTAATACACTCATGTGCTTATGTTAAGTATTTTTATTCATGCCAGAAGACAAGTTAGATTTAATAGACAGTTTCTCCACATAGCTATTAATTTGATGTGTTTCTCTGTTACAGTTAATTTTAAAGACTCCCTGACATCATTTTTTGTCCTACATTTTTACTTGAACCAAATCAAAAAGAACTTTAAAGCCTGATGTTTTTCTGCAAGGTTTCTTTCTTAAACGAGAAGCAAATGAAAGAATCTTCTAACATAAGGATTGAGTGTTAAAAAGTGAATACTTAATTTAATTTAGATGAAAAAAATTGAATGTGTCTATATAGATATTCTTTAATTGACTCACAATAACTAATGATTTCTTCTTCCTAGGTGGATAGCTGTAGCCAGAGTACATTGACAGATTTACAACTAATTTAAAATGGTACAAAATATTAACTCAATTGGATTCAGAATAATTTTTTTAAAAAATTTTAACATTGTTTTAATCAAATAACATAGTTGTTTGAGAAACAATATTTTTAAGATGGTTGAATAGAGCAAAGTGAAGGATTACTCTATTCACTCTCTGTGAATAAAATTCAGGTTGTATCAATTTTAAATTTATTGGAAGTTTGGCACCAGATTGAATGAACACTGGTGGAAGCCAATATTTTTTTCTTTAGTGTTTAAGGAGTCCTGAATATTTTTTCCTTCAGACTAAAAGAGAAGCTCTATAACAGAACCTTATTAGCTTGTCCCTGGGTATTTTGAGTGCAATTTAGTGTATAATTTCCTATACCTATAATTTCAATTAATGAAAGCAAACTGGTATTGCTGCTAAGAATTTGAAACCTAGGTGAGAAGTGAATTTGCAAAAACTTGTCTTTGGTGTGACAATGCGCATTCCTTCCAGGGTTCAGCCCCAGCTCTAGTCTCACTAGATTCTCTCAAAAGGCAGCTGGAAACCAATTCTTAACTCTCCAGTAAGATTGCTAGGTTTCAATTCCTTAAAACATCAAACTAACAAGGTTTTATTCTATCAAATGTTTGTATAATTTCAATATGAAAAATGTTTACATACATTTGTTACGATCTCATTAAAATGTGAGATGGGTCATAAAGGATTGAGAGTCAAAAAAGGTGAGTGATAGAAACCAGTGCTCCAGACAACAGAATGAGCCCTATGGATTCTTGATTCCCACAATGCGCTTTTTTATGGAAAAGGACAAATGCACTAAGTTTTTACCTTGAAAAAGATGATTACTAAGACATAGTCAGAACCCATATTAAGTGAGTGTAGTTAATTGAGGCAAGGAATTCACAAAGAAGTTATCAGCAGAATAAATTATTTTTGAAGTCTCAGATCATATAAAGTGAGAGAAATATCAGCACCACCAATTTTGGCCATCCAAAGAGCCACCCTCAACCCCACACAAATTTTACGTTTAATCTTGCTTTAATGATTAAGTAAAAGTGAAAATGCTATATATATAAAATGAGCATTTAATAACATTCACAGAAAAATTTTCAAAACATTCTATTAACTTTTTTCATTAATCTGTGTTCTCAAGAAAAAAAAAATTAACAGTATTGCTTGCTGATTGATAGTAGGAGTCTTTTATTCAAAAGTGAATTTTTAGGGGAGCAGATGTAGCTCAAATGGTTGAGCGCCTCCTTCCCATGTACGAGGTACCAGGTAAGGTCCCCGGTATCTCCTAAAAGCAAAACCAAAGCAAACAAACAAACAAACAGAAAAAAACAACTCATTGGGAAGGTGATGTAGCTTAGTGGTTGCTCACCTGCTTCCCATGTATGAGGTCCTGGGTTCAATCCCTGGTACCTCCTAAAAAAGGGGGGGAGTGAATTTTTGTTATATTATAAGATTCTTTAAAGTTTTAACATTTTAATAAAAAATACATTGAGGAAAATGTCATGAATTTGTGAAATAGGATACTATACTAAAATACATCATGTGCCCTCTTCCATCAAGAGATAAATTAATATATCCACTTAATGTAATAAATAATTAGAAACCTCGTATATATTATTTTTTTCTTTATACAAGTTTTATGAGAATTTGTTCATGTTTTATATGCTTGATTAAAAACAGTATAGTCTACTCTATTAAATTTATGTATAAAATAGACTATGCAATCTTTACATTAACTTCATGCAAGAAATTGCTTAAGTCCTCACAGCAATGAGCACTACCTCTCTGTTGTATATTTCAATGTATCTAATTTCTGATATATTCCTTTATCTATTAATTATTATCGGAATTTGGTTTTAATATGGAGCAAGCATAGCCAAGTAATCTATACAACTATATCATTTACCTATTTAAGTTAAAGTAAGTTTATCATTTGTAGCAAAACTGAATAGCAAATGTGACAAAGGAAAAGACTACCTAGAAAGTCGCTTTATATATACCACAGCCGTCTCCTAAGGGGAATACTGGGTCCTGTAAATGGAAGGCCCGATGTTTTACTGAACATCTTGATGAGTTAGCATAAGGATTTCTCAGAGCAGAAACAAGAGTTCTTTTCCTTAGCAATGTAGAGTGTTCTAAATTATGTGTCTTTAATGTTCCATTGATTTCTTCAGCAAGAAACACCATAGAATGGAACTATTATTTATAGATTTTATTAAATTCTTGACCTTAGAGTCTACTAATAATACCTGCACAAAACTTTTCCATTTTAAAAATAAATGAAATCTCTATATTTTAAATGAAGCATGCTCTTTAAATCCAACCTTGTTTCCCCAAACAACAAAATATTATGAAGCAAATTCAGGCTACAGATCTGACTAGGTAAACCATTGGTAAAGAGAGGAGCTTTCCAATTTGGTTTAATCACTTTGAGCGTTAGATAACTTTCTTACTACATTCTGGTAGAGCAGAGCCCTGGCATAAGTATACATATGGTTTTCTGCCTAAGTATTATACATTCAGTACTGTGTGGGGTGCACTAACAGGCTAAAGAAGGGTGAAAGTACTGCTTAAAATAAAAACAAAACCAGTAATGACAATGAGAAAGAGGAAGAATGACATCTTCCATCAAAGTTTGAATGGGTATATTGTGTTTACTTCTTTAGAAAATAAGATGAAGACAGTACTCAAGTGTTATGTAGAAGAAGCTTTGCACCCATATAACAATGTTGGCAGATTTGCCAACCATTGCACATGCATTTATACTTTGTTTAATTAACAATTTGTGAATGTATTCTGTGTTCCAAACAGTGCAGAAGGCCTGAGAATACGAGGATCCCGTGAGATAACAGGTCCTGACAATCTAGGGTGTGTTTGTGTCTGTGAGTATGTGTTTGTGTGGTGGTGATGGGAGGTGGGGGCAGGGGGTGTGGTGGAAGAATAGAGTGAAGTGAAGAGGAATTGGGGAAAGGGATGTTCACAGTTTTAGAACTCATAAATACAACATTCACTATTTGAAAGAATATGGACAATAATATTTGTAAGGCTTTAGTTTATTTTGTTTGTGGGAGCAATTAACTTACAGATGTTAATGGAGTTTAAAAAAATGCACCTCAATGAATTGGGACTTCTGTGAGATCTTTATCTACAAACCATTTTTTAAAATTCAATTGTTTATCTTCCTTAGTTTATGCATTTTCTAAAATGTCATCAAACAACCAATATTTTCAATTTCTGACCTGCGAGGATCGTGTCAAAAAACACCAGGCCAAGCTGATTTCCAAGCCCTATGCCTCTAAGAGAGAAAGTTAGAAAGAAAACTGCAGAATGGAAAGGAGGAATAGTAGAAATGATTCCAAATCGAGGACTGGACGATAGAACTAAAGCCAAAGAATAAAATTAAAAAAAAATAAAAAAAATAAAAAAAGTCCTGAACAAAAGGGTATGGAACTTGACCCAAGCTGCAGAGTTCAGATATGGGAAGAGCTCACTTCGGGGATGCCAAGGTGTGGCAGTAGCAATAGACACAAGGGGTCTATCAGAGGTACCTCATCTGAATCCTGGCTGGATTCCACAGCTCCAGAAGGGCATATTCTATACCACAGTGGAAACTCCAAACTTGTCGAAAGACAAATTCGAGTCAAGTTGCAGTTTACAGCATTTTATTTAGGACATCGAGATATCTACAGCAAGGAAACCAGTCACTTATAAAAGAGAGCAGCTTTGAGGTCAGGAGTTTGCAGGCACTTTATCAACAGACAAAAGAAAGTTGGCTTGGCTTTGTTGATTGGAGTAGAGACCTCTTAGTCTTACAGAAGTGGGTTAGCTGTAAGTGAGACTTTATTTTTAATTGGGCGAGATATGCTTAACTAGAAGTTTAATTGGCTTTTTGGGGTCAAGCATGTTGGCTGGGACTTTCTGAAGAGGATGCTTGTCAAATAATTGTATGCTAGTCAGGGGATCTAACTTTTGTGTTGCTTTTGAGAAAACCTGGAAGCTATTTTTGATTATTTTTATCAATTGCAATGTAATCACAAAATTTTAGTGCCAAAAGTGTTTTTCCATATACCTGGCCTATCCATAAATCAAGTAACAAGTGTAGAGTTGTCTTGATACATGCCTAGATACATATATGTGTGTGTGTATACATATATATATATAATTTTGCTTCAACAGATTTGATAAAATATGGAGGAGAATGATATACTTTAACTTTCAAAGAATGTTTATTTTTCCCTTGGAAGAACTTTAAGGAAATATATATGAAACCCAATTCATTCTTAATCATTTCCCTGCTATAATTTATGACAGAAAAGGAGTGCGGCAGACCTCTCTTTTGCCTGCAAAAGTGGTGCCCGCTGCTTGTTATATCAGTTTTCTTAATCACTTGCAGTGGGCCCATAGTCGCTGACTGCAAGGATTACGACCGGTCTGAAACAGAATAAGCCCTTAGCTCCTTGCTACCCCATTTGATTGCAAGCACGCCTATACTCTTAGCACCAATTCGGCTTTTCAGGACTGTAGTGGAGTCCCTTCCAGCCACCCAAACTGAAAGTAACTCTAAGGTTCCCCTCTCCATGGAATTCCTGAATTACTCAATCTGAGATACTCATTTGATACTCACAATATCACCTTGATATATATGGGGTAGGGAAGAGTGTTAAAAGGAACCTTTTAGAATACTGTCTACTTTGTTTCTTTGCTTGTTTTAATTAGCAGGACAAGCCCAGAAGAGGAGAAAAATGTGAGAACTGGTATTTTCAGGCATTTTTGTAAAGGTCTGTTTCTTTCAAGGGCTTCCTGTCACTGTGAATTACAGATTTGCTCTATTCATCTTATTGCTTAGCAGGAAAGCACTGATTGAAAGAAACGCACATGCACATGCAATCACACCCATGCCCTGGCAAGTTCACACATTTTTCAGAGACTGCATAATCAACTGACCATCCCAAAAAGCAAAATGGCATTAATAAAGATAGTTTTCTAACTGATCCATGTTTGTATCAAGAAATAGGCATATTTTAATGGTAGATTTCTAGAGAAATGTAACCCAAAGTTGTGGGAAAAGTACTTTGAAATTCAAGGCAATAGGATCAAATGGTTGGGGGAATTTCCTAGGGTAGGCAAGCCTTTCAATGCATCTCAAACAGCATCAAGTAAGTTCCTATGTTCGCTGTCTACTTACAGGATTAGTCCTGGAAGACAGACACATAATTCAGAAATAATTCCCTTCTTATATTTACTATAAATTCCCATTGTGCCAATTTCTATCAGCGTGTTTGAGCTGGATAGGACTTAACATGTCTCTAGTTGCACTCTAACTTGGAGAAGAAGGACAAGAGGGAAGAGTCATGCTTTGTAAGTGCTATAAAGGACATATATATATAAATATATCTTTAATAGACCATCAGGTATTTTTATTTTGTTTCATTTTCCAGAAAGTAAAATCTTCCTTTAGTCAAGTGGAACCTGATTTAAATTTATCAAAGGCACTATTTTAGTCAGTGAAAACTCAAAAGAATTTCTGCTTATATCCACAAATAACCTAGATGTTAACTGTGCCTCTGCAAGATAGCTGAAAATATTTTGTCTGTTATTCTCTTCCTTTCTTTATAACAATTTCTCATTCATGAGAAGTCAGTGCTCTAAGAAAGATATGTGGTAATTTTTGGGTTTGGTGTAGATTATGCTTTCTGGCCTTCTTGGCATCTTGCACTAAGATTTATCACATCTTCTGCTTTGCATCGCATTGTTCCCCAGGTTTTACTCACTTTCATCTCCCAACTACCAAGAAAGTCATTCTCAGGAAGAATCACTGAAGTCCTTCGAAGAGCATCCTGTTTCATCATCCATTTCTTGGAATTCTACCACCTCATTAGCTTCTCCTCGTATTTTCTCAATCATCCTTCTAATTTCTCCAACCCAGCTTTACCCAGACATAAGAGAAAGCATGATAAATGACTGACCACATTTTTTTTTTTTTCATTTCTTGCATGCAAATTCCAGCAGCACCTACACAGCAAGCTATAAAGTTTACACATATCATGGCTAGAAGTAGGAATTTAAATTTGCATCTCCTCAGAATAGAAATGATAAAACACAATCAATTAGATAAATATCCATACTTTATGAGATTTAATTTGCTTTTAACATGACCATTATAAAAACTGTTCCCTAAAAGTAATACTTATTTTTTAATTATTTTCTAATTCCTTGGCTAATTTCAAAAGATTGATAGCACCAAAAATTGAATCTCCCATGGGTTAGTCATACCAGAAAATATTATTTAAATATATCTTTTTCCAGGTAATAAAGCTGTAATTTCTATTAAATCAAACAATATGTATAACTTAATTATTTGAATACAAATTATAAACAGAAGAATGAAATATTTTTCTTTACATCTGCAGAGCACTTTTGATTAAAAAGACAATAATTAACATCTCAATTTTTATAACATTAAGTAGATGTAATTGATTCTTCTGAGGATTATATGCATTCATTTTTAAATATCTTTCTTAACTATCTGTATTTTTTTGTATAAAGAAATAGATAAAAATCCAAAAATGAAATTCCTCATATTATAAATTTATATTTCTCATGTCATTTAAAAAATATACTCCCTTTTCCTTGCATAATCTCTTCAACATGAGACCTACACTTCACAATTTATTAATTTCTACTGAAAAATTCTGTTAACTTCAAGTATGAAAATCATTGTCTACTAAACATTTGAAAGTTAAGTGAAATGTGTAATGATCATTAATGTAAAAAATATATTTATTAAATATTCAATGGATCTATTTTAGCGTAGATTAACAGAACATAAGATATTATTTTATTCTTTCTTAAAAACACAAAAGGCATAAACTTATGGAATGATTTAAATCAATACAAATTCAATAAGCTTTAGAAATGCCATCTGTGTGCCATTAACTAAATTTCAAGTTTACCCTTTGTGATGGTTAGGCTAATGTGTTAACTAGGCCAGGTAATGGTACCCAGTTGTCTGTACTGGACTAACTGTAATACAAGGGCATTTCATGGACTTTAATCATCAGTGAGTTGATTACATAGATGGCTGGTTACAACTACAATCAACTAAGGAGATTGCTGTCAGCAATGAGTGACATCTCATCCAAGCAGTTGATGGCCTTAAAAGGGGAATTGACTTCAGCTTCCAGAGAGAGACTTCCGAGCTCTACTTCAGACAGCCAGCGTCTCCTGGGAACTTCTCAATGACCTTCACCAGAGCCCCTGGTCTGCAGCCTGCCCTGCCGAATTTGGACTTGTGCATTCCTACGATCGTGTGTGAGAATTTTATAAAATCTCTTACTATTTACAGCTATCTTCTGTCAGTTCTATTTCCCTAGAGAACCCTGACTAATACAGCCCGCAACAATTGGGGTTAAATTTAACCAACTCATACTCCACGGTCGTGTGTATTGAAAATTATTGACTACAGAGTTGTATTAACATTTTAATAATAAACTTTAGTATTTAGTCAGTCCCTTTTTGAAGCTCAGCAAAGAGCTGGACCAATTTGAGAAACACAAGTGTAAGACATCCTCCTTCATCTGCCAGCCAGCTTAGTTTAGCACAGCTGAGGCTCATTGGCACTTCCTAAACAATGGTTGTATGCTGGCCTGGAGTTTTTCTGCATTATCTCCTGGGCAAGGAATCATCTTCAAGAAAGACAAAGGCAGGGACACAAGCCTGGCCCAAAACCTGAACTCAAGACTTTATAGAATGTTTTGACTTTGATCTAAAGTAGTGTGGTATTGGTGCATATGGCTTACTCCAGCCTAGGGCTCACATGATATTCTGATTTCTATGGCCTAAGAATATGGTAAATAAAAACCCAACAGAGATATTTCCACTAATAAGCTCTTACTCCTTAGAATAAAGTAACAATGATTTTTTATGGCATAGGCTGCATCACTCAGAGAATGGGATGAAATTCAACCCAGTAATAGGTTGGTGATACCAATACCTCACTCTTAGAAACTTTGAAAATGAAAAGTAATTCCCTGGAGTTCAATTTCCTAAAGCGATTCAAAAAGGGTCCTAAATTGATCTCTTAAGAAATTTCAAAGTACTGATATTTTCAAACTGTCTAAGCAACTGAACATTTTCCCAATTTTTGTGAAAACTGATTAGATTTTAAAATTATAGATTTTAATCTTATAGACCTATTAATATATATTCTACAGAGATATTTTAGTACTTTTAAATTCCTCAGTCCTGATGTACCTTATGGACGAGTAAGAAATTTAAGAATTTTAGGCACAAAAACATAATACAGGAGGACAAGACAGCAAGAGACAAGGCAGGGAAAAATAGCGATTTTCTAGCTAAGTTATGACTAATCACTGGGGTAACTATGTACCAGTGTAGATGTTGAGTTGTCTGAATGACAACTATTTTTGGGGAAATTAATTCAAAAACTTTGTTTTATTCTAAAAATCCTGAGGAAAAAAATGAAGTAAATTAGGTAAGGTCACAATAGCCAAGGGCAAATGATGCTGGGGCATTCAGGCTGAGCTCTGTGTGACAGGAGATGTGAGCTTTTATTTCTGCTGTTTACTGCTTCCACACAATTCACGCATCCTTGAAGCAGCACTTGCGCGTGTCTGGTATTGTATTAAACACTGAGAGATCCATAGGAAATATTGTTCACCACTCTGTACTATATAATCAGGTTGAGGATATTAGGTAGCACTTTCTTCCTTCTTTACTTCCATGCCTACGAGAAACATGAAATAAGTGCCTGCCAGTTTTTAGGCAATGAGGATACAAAATCCTGGAACTTGTTCTGGAACTTTCCAGGATTGGAGATATAAATTATTGGAAATGAGGGAGTACCAATCTGAAAGTAAAGCTTATTATTGTATTGTGGGGCAGAGGAAGAAAACTAATATTAATTAAGCACGTATTATGTGTCAATCTCTCTGCATGGCATGGAAGTATCTACTAAGCACAGCAGTCAGAAGGTAGTCTAAATTCTGAATAAACACAATTCATAAAAATATTCAATGTCAGCAAAATATATTTAAACACATGCCAAATTTGATTAGAAATTTGTTACATAAAATTGGTAGGAAAAAGACCTTAATTTTCCCTTAAGTGTTCCTGATGTGCAGTAAATCCTCATTATGTTAAAAATGCTTTATATATTTAGCAGTTTATTTTCAGAAGTGCATGTTAATTTTTACACTTATCATTCACTGAAGTAATATGAATAGTTGTTCTGAGATTCAATTAAGGAAATTTGCTGATAATGGGAATCTATATGCAGAAGTATTGCTAAAATTTATATTAGTACTTTTACAAGTATTGACAAAACACCCATGCATTTCAGTATAAATTCCTAAAAGGAATAAAAATCTTTAAAAATATTCACAAGCATACTTTTTAGTCCTTCTCATACTATAGAGATATAATTAAAATGATATTTGTCCTTATATTTGTTCACATTACTTGAATGTTCTTTCAGTTATTAACTATTACCTCCAAGTCCAGATATGTAGTAATCATTAAGAACCTAAGAAGATGTTATGTCATTACAGTATAGAAATTATATATGAATACACAATTAATATATAGAACATAGTTTATACTCTTGTTCCAGGTAGTTATTTTAACACAATAATAATGTCTATGTTGTGAGGAAAAACAAACTATCCACGATTAACCTTATTTTGTCCCATGAAATAGTATTAACAGTATGTTTTTAAAAGGAATAAAGCAAAGGTAATAATAGTACATTAAACATAGTGATAAGGAATAAGAGAATGGGAGAAATAAAATGAAAAGTTACATATTCAATTATTGATAGGTAATAATTTATCAACAACTTAAAAGTTGTTGACAATTGCAAAGCAATATTTATTAATCATAACACATAATTCCAATTAAATGAAATATTATTTTCATCAGATAAGTATGCAAATTTTTATATGCTTTAGGTTCCACATCAAGTAGTACCATTTTCAATTTACACTCTGATTCTTTCAGCTTCTGATTTATTATAGGATTCAAAAATTAATACTTGGCTATAAAAACTTTTCAAATATTCTATAATTTCAAGCTACCTATTTTACATAAGAACATGTAATAATTGTGACAAGATTTTATGTTTTTAATTATTCCATTGCTGAGCCTATAATAGGTATTCCAAATATAATGGTTAATTATTTGATATATATATTAAAATTTTGGGGAACATATACTTGACTGGACAAGGTTATGATATTTTTGCTGTATGCTACAATTGTGATTTATTAATCCTTTTTATTTTGCAAGTTTAATTTTGCAATCTTTCAGAATTTACACAACTCCAATTTCTGGATGATATAAGTTTCAATTTAGTACAAGTAAAATATATATACATAGGATTAAAATAATGGCTTATACAACACATCTGGAGCAGTGTCCATGCCTCAGAAGTCACTTGAGAAACAGGATAAAATATTAGTTTGGTTAAAATTCATTTTATTCATTGCAAAGCATTTTTAAATGGTTTCAATGAGTTATCAAGATATACGATACTAGAAATTGTGATGTAGCAAAATTGTTCTTCTTCTAAGTATGTTTAAAAAGCTTCCATGAAACTTTGGGGTAATATCACTAGAAGATTTTATTACCTTTGTCACCTCTTGTTAGATATATGGAGAGATAGAAAACACCATGTTTTCTCTAACAAAACACAAACCACAAACATTTCATTGCAACTTACTATACTTCTAAATAAATGTTATATTAATTTAAAATATGGGCAAAATATTATAAAATTGCAACGAATAGATTTCTACAGCACTGGATTTCCACACTCATTACACAGTGTATTGTGAACATTCTAGCAATTTGAGAAATGATCCAGATAAATTCAGTGTTTTGTAAGCATCCAGTGAGAAGAACCCCAGTGGAAATTTGCAAAAATAATACCTATTAAGTTCATATCAAATACAATTCATTTCTTTATTAAGCATGTGAAGAAATATGTGATGGGAAATTCATCACTCAGAAAATACCAGGTTTCATCAAGCAGATTAAACAAAGTTAAGTCATGTGCCCCTGTATGTGTGTATGTCTTATAACTAAATTTTTTGTGATTTCATGGAGATTTATCTCTATTAAAATTAGAGACAAATATCAAATTTGATCACTCGTCTTAGCACTTACCTCATATGGGTGATGATTAGTGTTGTGCTGGGAATGAAAAAGTCATCCACTCTGTCAAATTGTTTTCCCACTGGCTGTGTATGGATTGTGTGGTGAGGCACATTGCTACTGGCCAGGGTTATTACCTAAACAGAATACATTGTGTTATAGACTTCTGTAAGTCATTCACCTAACTGAATAATAAGAGCTCTAATTTTATTTAGAGATAAAATAAATCTCCTTATGAAAGCTCTTTCCAAAGACTCTTTGCTGTCATCCTCAAATTAGTGTATTATCTAACAAATTGTCCTCCTGAATTTGTTTTATTTATTAAATACAGAAATTTCTGTTTCTGTAAAGAAATAAACAGGAAAAGTATTTCAGTTACATAATATATGCCTAAAATATAAAATAAATATACATATATATATATATCTGTATTAAAAAATGTTAAACTTGCTATAAAGGAAGAATAAAAAGAAACCTATAAATATACAGGTTATGTTCATTAAATATTAGTGACAAAACCCCTCCAATATAATAGATCTGGCAACTTAGGACTAAAATCTCCAAAATAAATCATACAAAATATTTTAGCATTTAAGAATCTTAGAATAGATAAAAGTCATAGTTTAAAACTTTTTTGTCCTTTAAGATTTAGCATAACTGATTTAGAAAAGTAAGTTTTAATTAAAGAAGTTTATTTTTGAACTATTCAACATTAATTGGTTTTTAAACTTTTTGTAGTCCATTAAAGAAAAAAATCACTACATTTACACTCTTTTATTCCTCATATCCCACACTAAATTCTATGAATTCTTCCTTCTACTTTTTTGTACCTTCCTGTGCCTTTCTGTTGTTCCTGCTGCACAATCATTGTGCTCTATTGGCCTTGTACAGAGCCTTCTCACATTCATTTTTTCCCTCTTAAATATTTTCTACATGTGGCCACTAAACTAAATTTTCTCTTAACTGATTCTAAGTTCAACAGCATTTCCTCACTTAAAACTGACTCTCTTCCTTTGGATTTTATGACAGAAGTAAATAACTTTGTTTATTTTTATTTATTTATTTTTTTTTTCCTGAAAGGCCAATTTTGATTCACTCACATGAGTATACTTCTGAGTTCCACTGGAAATTGCATGTTAGTTCAAAGTAGATTAAGTATTGTAACAGTAAGAATGGGTGGTGTTAGGTTGGAGTTAAAAAACAAAACAAAACAAAATATAAACTTTAAAGTTTTAATGGCTTACAAAACAAAAATTTCACTTCCACACTTGTTACTTTCCCAGAGTGTTTTGGCAGAATCACTATTCAGATTTCACTCAGAAACCCGGGCTGAAGCAGCGGCCACTGACAGTGAATGTTTCCATTCTTAACACAGCTCATTGGCCAGAACTAAACACAGAGCCTCATTTAACTGAACAGGACAAGATAAATGTCCAGAAAAATGGAGAACCAAAAAATCTGATAAAAAAAAATTTAAAGACACTCTACCTATTTTATTAATAAAGGATATCGGTAACAAAGTTGTCACTAGATTTTAGTCGTTGATAATGTCTACTTGAATTTAATAATGATAAATAAGAGTAATAGGGAGTCAATTCTCCAAATTGTCTTCCCTTTTTATTGTATAGAAGTGTATACCTCTCAAAATACATTTACTTGCACTTGAAATTTATAATAATAACTCCATAAGGGTAGCAATCACATTATTTACTAGGAGCAAACATGCCATTAGGTGTTCTAAGTAGATTATAGGCATTCCACTATTGAGCATTCAAACAATGGCATTATTATAATCCCAGCCTTATAGATCAACTAAAGTTATAAAAAGTAATGTAACAGTGAAGGTAATATGAAAAATGTTTTATTCCACCCAGGGAATATCTACTGAACATCTCTTTTGTGCTTGGTACAGTCTTTTATCATAATAAACATAATGCCTTAGATCTTCTAAGTGTGGACATTGTTCCCTGAGGGTTCTAGGCTCTTCTCTGCTGCTGCATTTGAGCAGGTCATGGTGGGTTGCCAGGGTTTGGACTGAGCTTACTGATGATGCACCTGACTCAATAGGCCCAATCTTGCAACAACCCTTGGTTCATTCCTAGTGGCATCGCGTGCTGGTTTTTCCATGGGCGATGCCTTCTACCACTAAGAGCCACCATCTCCCATTGCCACCCCACCTGGGTAAAGCCTACTTCCTTGTCCATAAACAACATGTAAGAACTTTATTCCATTTTGTTTCCTGGGGTTATTTTTCCTCCTAATTGTTGGGCACAGCGAAAGACATGATATATCAATTTTAAAAGTGTGTGAATTAAAAACTCATCATGCTTTTAGAATAGCATTTCTCAAAATTTCATAATACATGGAAGACTTTGAAAAGAAAAAAATACATACATGATAAATTTTTGAGAATTCATTTGAGACACTAATTGGAAAATCCCTGCCTTACAAACTCAAAATTATGACAGTTTATGGGCTTTTATTAATTAACAGTGAATTATCACAGAAAATATATATATTGTTTTCATAATGAACAAATATGTATAGATTAGATTGTACCCAAATGAAAGCACAAAATAATAATTTAAGTAGAATTTGCAGATCCTGGAGAAAAATGTCCTTGCACCTTCAAGGTCAATAATACCATTATAAGATATAAACATATAAAAGGTATGATTTGGGGCAAATACCTTACTTCCTAGCCTCCACAATGTAGCATCAATCTCTCTTTCCAGTCTATTAAGTATCACACTAATATGGTACAGGGATATTATAGGCAAAATGAACACTTGCACATATATTTTGTTTAGTGTATACAATTTATCCAAGGGAAAATTTGTTCCCTTTTTAAACCCTATCTTAAATTCTATTTCCACTTTGGGATAATTTCTGATAACCCTGTTTGGAGACAAATATCCATGAATATTTTCACATTTCTTCACAGTCTGGGATTTATGAGCAAAGGGCACTGGAAAACTTGTTTAAAGGATGATTGCACAGTGAAAATTCATTGAAAGCCAGAGAAGGTATATTGGAGAGATTTAGAAACTTATCTCCACACAGCTATTAGCATATATCCCAGAGTTCAGACATTTCCCTTCCCTCCCAGGAGAAGATTTGCATACATTACAGAGTAAAGATTTCTCTCTCTCCAGAAGGAAGGATGTGCCAATGTACTAGCAGCCTATAAAAATTAGATACTCATAACTCGGGTCCAACTCCTGTACTACTACTGTACTGGAAATGCCAGGTAACATTAAGCTCTTAGCTCATCATTCCCTGGGGACTAGGACTGGGGAATGGGCACTAACCTGCTCTGTGAATACTAAATGGTTTGTTCTCTGGTCCAGAGATCCTGTGCTTTATCTCTCTCTCTCTCTCTCTCTCTCTCTCTCTCTCTCTCTCTCTCACTCACTCACTTTCTCTCTCTATCTATCTATCTACCTAACTACCTACCTATCTATCATATATACAAACTATAGGTAAATATACTATTTTAAGGTTACGTCGTAATTCCTACACTTTATTTTATAAATTCAGGAGTGCCTTACCTTTTACTCCCATACAGTAAATATTAAAAAATAATCAGCAAATTGTTAGCTTAATCTTTATTAAACATTCAGAGGAAAAAAAAAACCATTTTAGAAAGCTGGAAAATATATGGGAAGTTACTTGCCACAGCCATAAAATCTGTTCTGTTTTATTTTTTTTTCTCAATGATATCAGAGGAGTTTGCCTAAACTACTAAGTGAAAATATTGTAATACTGAGAAAGTTATTCATCTATCCACATAGCATTTACCAAAAGAGTGGAGGAGAGGTGACTCAATACTGAAGAACTTGGTATACTGAAAATATACAACTTTATTTATAAAAAAAAACTTAAAAAATTCTTTTTAAGCTGTGTTCTTTTCAAAGTAAAGGTATTTAAAATAATCTATATAGATTATTTTTTAAATTCACATGTTCAACTGCTTTATTTATCTAGTCAAGAATATACTTAAATACAAAATATCAAATAACTAGTCCCAGTTACCATATTGTGTAGATCATTATAACAAACGCCCACAATGTGAGGATTCTGCTCCTTTCATCAAAAGGTTGACTCTATTGTGCCACCCTCCTGAATCTGGCAGGCAGTGTGATTTACTTAGATCAATAGGCTGTGGTGGAAGTTACTTAATGTGAGTTCCAGAATACATACCTAAATGGACCTTGCAGTCCCACTCTCTCTTGAAATCTAAAACTGCCATGCTGTGAACATGCCAGCCTAGAGTATGCACAATCACATTCAGGAGACCCAAAGCAAAGTGAGGCCATTTTTTACCCTCCTACTCTGTTCGAGTTATCAGATGACTATTGCCACATAAGTGGTCCTAGAAGAGACTAGCCAAAAACAACCCATTTTGCCAAACTACAGAATTGTGAGTAGTAAAAAAAGTCGTTATTTCAATTCTTGTTTAAGACATCAAGTTCTAGTGTGAGTTGATCTGCAGCAATAGATCACTGAAAATACATACTATATTTTAGATGTTACAAAAGACACATATTTCTAGTGAAATATAAAATGAACAATCATTTTGATAGTTTGTATAAAGTATTTAATTTCATTAGAACTGTCATCTGCAAGCTAAATATTGCAATACTGAAATTACCACAGACACATTAAAGGTATAGGTAGTGACAGCTCATTTATAAAGAAAGAAAAAGTTGCTTTCAACAGACTTTATCGAAATATGGCCAGAGGTTAATGATTCAGGGCTTGGAAAGTATAGTCATAGCTAAGGAAGTCATATAATCTCAAGGTGGTTTAAGCAATAATATAAACCACATTTACATGGGCAAACATTTTGTCTAATTCCCTCTCCATTTCCTCTCAAATACGTCACTCCAGAAATCTACAAATTGGGCCAAATACATTTTTCTATATCGATCAAGCTTCACAAAAACAGCTTCACAGCAGAAGCAAATTCCACAAAAATGATATCATGGGCTTCCCAATTACAGATGAGCAAGTGCTCAGATAATAAAATACTATGACTTTGGAGAAAAATGGGGGTCTGCTTTGATGCTAATTTTCTAACTCTGGTCATCTCTCTTTTTCACATGTCCATACCCTCACTTCCCGGGATCCATTTTGAGAGGAGAGATAGAAATAAGAAAATTCTCATTAAAATTGCAAGGTGGAAGCAAATTATTGAAAGGTAAAATGTGACTTTTTTTTCTTTGTCACTGCAGGTTATTCGTTGAAAATATAGCATTCTTTGTAAATACAACATTTCATAAATATGACCTAAAATTTTCCCCAATTCAATAAACGAGTTGAAGATCGACATTTTTTTCTGTTTTGGTACCAATCTAGTTGTGATTAATGTTACAGTGCTCAGATGAAGGAATATCCTTGTTAGTCATAAAGATCCAATGAGATATCAAATGGTTTTAAGAGCATTAGGAATTAAGCTCAGACGTTCTTACCTGCAGTGTTGGTGAAGTCTTTTCCAAGGTACCCCAGCTTAGCACCCAGACCTGGTCATGTGACTTGTCATAGTGTAATTTAACTGGGACAGGGTCTGTGCTCACTGCCTGTAATAAAGAATTGAAAGAAATATTTTCAGATTATACTATTAGTTTAAAAGTAGTCCAGTAAAAGGGGTGTTGTATGGGAATTCTACACATGTGCTGATTGTTTTGTAAGTTCACAATCTCTGTAATAAAAAATATATTAAAAAATAATAGTGTGGGTTTGGGGAAAAATATATCAGTAGTAAGATATGGACTATAGTTAGCAGTAATATTTTGATGATGCTCTTGCATAGTTGTGATAAATGTTTCACAACAATGCAAGGTGTTGGTGGTGGGGTGATGTATGGGACCGCTGTATGACTGTATGATGTTATGCATATTTATTTTGTAACTTCATAACTATTACTATATAATTATTGTTTATGTATGTTCATGTATGAATGATATACTTCAATAATTTTTTTTTAAAAAGTAGTCCAGAAACATTGGGTGAATCTAAGAGTTTAGATGTCAGATTTAAAATTTAAATTATCAATTATCTAATTGTCTAAGCCATCATTTGATTAATTTGGAAATAAGAAACTTTACTTAGATCATCATTTTTGTGCATCATGTGGACAATTTTATATAGTCTTATGTTTACTCAGCACCTATCTAAATTAAGAGCCATGAAGAAATGATTTAAAAACTCAAGATATAAATGGTTAATCTGTGCATTTTAAACAATCGTTGTATATAGGTGCTGACTATATTTATACCCTCAGGTTTTTCCATTTGAATGCTCATTAGGGTATTTGATTATCTAAAATGCTAAAAAGCCAACAGTCTGACATGTGGTTGTAACTATTATAGCTGATTACCTAATTTAGCTTTCTTAATGAGAAACACAAAACTATAGGAAGAAGGAAAAGCAGCTCTGTATTGTTTTGTTTTTGTACCATGCTGGGTATGGTAAATGTGTTTCTCTTCTAATATTTATAATATTTAGTATTTACTTAAAACACAACTCTTAGAAAACAAATTTCTAGCAGGAAATTATTTCAATCACCTTAATTTCAAGCTATATTACAAGTTAACACCTTTTTATAGTAATTTCCTCTCTTAGTTACTTTAATCTATTTTCTAAGTTTATAACATAAAACATTTTTTATTAAAAAAAAATGATCTATACCCAATATTAAAAGTATTTTTTTCCAAAGCACTTTTGAACATCCTTAGAGAATTTTCTAAGCCTTAATCCCTAATGTAATGCCATTCTCAGTAGATTAGTAAAAAATCAATACAGTGGTAGCTGGATGTAAGGAAATACAAAATTGGACAAAATGTTGAGTAATTTAGTCTTAATAATACAACTCTTTTCCAAAACCTTGGCCAGCATTTGCCTACTCAAAGTTTTCAACTTGCTTGGATTACTGAATTAATTCTTTAATCTCTGAACAATTTAAACTCTTCCATATCATTGTATCAATGACCTCAGCTCTTTCCTCCTGCCTGAAGGAACCAAGATATTGCTCTGGCATTAGGCAGGAGCAATCAATGTTCTCAAGGAGAGCGCTGGTCTGCACTGGGAATCCAAACCAATGACTAATACCCTTTCCCTTTGGCAAATTCTAAGTACCCCAGCCTCTTTAGCAGCTTGGGATGGTCATGTGCCAAATTCTAGTCTAGGTAAAGACTAATTTGATAGATGATTTCTGAGAGAAATATTGCACTTTGTCAAAAGAGACAGTCACACAAGGAGCTTTCACTTCCCTTTCTTCCTTCTTTGAATTCTGCCAGATACGGAGTTTCCAAAGCAATTTTGAGGTCATTAAATGAAAAACTTAAGGAGAAAAGCCAGCACTCTGGGAACACCGCAAGAGAAAAAATTAGAGTCTGAATTCTTGATAATATTGAGTAGCTGTAAAAGCAACTATCCCTAGACTTGATTTTTCGGGTAATTAGAAAATTTTATTATTTAAAGGTAGTCTTCAAATGAATTCCAAGTGGTTCATTTAAATTTCTTCATGTACTGATAGATAATTCCAATGTCTATATTGAAAAAGAGCTATCATTAATCATGAAACTAATAACAAAGAAGATGATTTCTTTGGTGTTTTTTATTCTTCCCTTTATATGTTAAATTTGATTTACGTGTGACTGCAGTAGTTAGCCTGTTTTGCATACAGCTTAAGATGGAATCATCTAGAGGTCTTTAAAATTTTTAATGACAAAATGACTCAATACATAGGACAACAGTAACAACAAAACAACAACAAAGACCTCATTCAATTGTTAGAATAGCAGGAAAATAAGAATGAAGTTCTTTAAATAACTTAAAGTATTAGGGAAAAATCTGAGTGAAAATTTCCAGGGTTCACAGGTGCTTTTGTTTTCACTGGCCCTCCCCTAGGTATTATTTAAATGGGTATACCATAGCCTATTGGTTTTGTTAAAATGCACATTTAACCGAATAAGGGACCTGGAATTAAGTTTTGCCTGTGGTCTTCTAGCTACTGACATTCAGGGCTCAGATTTTATAGTCCGTGTTATTTCCCAATATGGAATGCTCTCTTCATATAAGACACTCTCTCCTTTTAACCTTTAAATGATTGTTTCATTCCTCAGAGTGTGCCCTTTTTTTTTAATGCCTCATGTGTAAGAAACATTCTCTTGTTTTTCTTCTGTTTTGGAAACTGGAAATAAACGCAGGGTGGGCAATATATGTAGCATCCTCTCTGGGAGAAGAGCTCTACCCTAGAGGAGAATCATTGAGAAGCAGCATACATCATGCTTATAAGCATGGATTATGAAGCCAGTCTTGAAACCTTAGTTCCTTCACTTAAAAAAAAAATTAACTTGGAAAGTTTCTAAACTTTCCTGTGGCTCACTTTCCTCTAATAAAATAGAGATTGTAATAACAACTACTTCAAAGAGCTGTTACGAATGCCAGATAAGTAAGTAAACGCCAAGTGCTGAAGGCATGCAGGATGCC
This sequence comes from Tolypeutes matacus, assembly GCA_026826555.1. Taxonomy (NCBI): domain Eukaryota; kingdom Metazoa; phylum Chordata; class Mammalia; order Cingulata; family Chlamyphoridae; genus Tolypeutes; species Tolypeutes matacus. Next base: position 3,789,936 of record JAKSZT010054457.1, read on the forward strand.
TATTAAGCAATATGAACCTACTACTACTCCTATCTTTAGAAAGACAGATTGGGCTGCAATTATTTTCATGGTGCTTTAAGGTTACAAATGCAATATCTTTATTGAGTAAATGACAAAACTGAAATTTAGAAGACAGAAGTACATAAACACAATCTCCATCTTTGAAGAATTTAAGCCTAGTGGGTGAGAGAAAGATTAAAACTAATTTGATGCATGTCACAAAATAAAAATAAGGTCCAAGTGCTACAAAAGCTCAGAAGAAAAAGGAGTAGGCATAAGGGGCAGAGGTGATGCTTCAATTTAGCCTTAACGTATCAATATTTTTGTAAATGGGAAGTTGGGGACTATTTTTTAAAGTTATCTTTTACAAGAGGTATCAGAAGGCAGTCCATGATTAATGGCATAGAAATAAATGATACTACATATATTAGGAGGAGAATAGTCATTAATTTTCAAAACAAATTTAGAATTTGACCAATGTCAGCTCAATGGTCTTTACATTTGAGATAGCGCATGCACTGGTAATATCTTAAATTATGCCATCAGTATGCATATTTATGTATCTAAATATTACATAACAATACTACGCCAATATATTATGTGTGCTGTAAAATATGCATTCAACATAAAAGCTTAATGGGATGAGTTAAAAATTGAATTAAATGGAAAAAATGCTTTTAAATCTAATTTTTGATGGCACAAATTTCTTATTTCTCAGTTTTAATATTAATTATTATACTCAATAAATAAAAAATATTGCAAAGTAATAAAATAGATCTTATTTTTTACAATATTCATTTAACACTTTGTATTTCAGCATTTCAAATTTTGGTCCTAAATTCACTTTATATTGATGTTTGATTATAAAAGTTCACCAGAACTGAAAAAGACATACAGATCAAAATGAAAACAAGTACATCTGACACACTTCATGTGAAAAATTTTTAACTCATTGCAAAAAATCTGTTTGCAAGTTTTTCAAGTATGCAGATATAACACATTTTGCAGAGGGAACATTTGCATGGTTTTTAGTAACAAAATCACATAACAATGATAGATGTATTTTCAAACATCCATTTTCAGAATAATCTCTCCATAATCAATTTTCAATAAAAAGCAGATATTTTCCTAATCATTTTATACAACCAACTTCTTTGGATTGCATAAATTAGATGTATTGGCCTTTACAAAATATCTGTTTGTATGCTATTGACATCTACTTGTCCTGATCTAAAAAATCAGTATATTTAGACCATTTGCTCTTTTTAAGTGAAAAAAAAAAGGCACTGATTTTGACATTAATTAAAAATTCTTTGCCACAAGAAAACCTGTGTCATAAAATAGTTTAAATATTTCTCTACATTTTATTATTAGGATTGTAAAGGTCCTCTTATCCTCAACAGCTTCTTTCTCCTTTACCTCTTATTCTCAGGAAATAGGGTTGTCTCTACTTTCCAAATACTGGTTTCATTGCAGCGCTTCCCTGCTGTCATCATGAACAGAATTGCTAATCATCTCTACTCTGGATAATTGAAATAGCTTCCTCATGTGGTTTCTGACTTCTATCCTTAAAACTCTGAATCTTTCTCAACAGAGTAGTCAGGGACATGTTTTAAAGCATTATACAGTCATGGCACTAATCTACTCAAAACACAACAGAATCTTCCCATTTCCTTCAAAGTAAAAGCCAAGGCCCTTATAATAACCACAATGCTCAACATGATCTGACACTCCCCAACTTCCCCACTTCGATCCCCTCACTGTAGCTCTCCCCTTGTGGCCTCTGCTTTGAACATTCTTGGCCTCCTTGCTGTTCAGATGACATGCCAGGCACACTTCTGCCTTTTGGTTTTAGGGCCTTTCCCTGGAATGTCCTTCTTCAAGATATCCAAATGGCTAGCTTGCTTAACTATTTTTTAGTTCACATCTCATCTTCTCAGCGAGGCCAGTCTGATCTCCCATGTAATTCCGGCAATGGCCTCCCTTTGGGCAAGACCCCTCATCCTCATGTCTCCCAAACCCACTGGCCCAGCTCTACCATTTTGTCTTTTCCCATAACACTTACCACCTTACGTATTGTACAATTTACATATTGAGTATTCTTATTTTGTCTTGTTTGCCTTCATCCAATAGATTCTAGGCTCCAAGAAGACAGGATCTCTTGTGTCTATTTAGGTCATTGATATAAGCCATGCATTTACAACAATGTCTAGTAATTAGTAGTACTCAATATATAATGAATTAAATTGTTATAAATCTCAAATTGCAAAACTGAAAAACATGCCAAAATTTATAATAACCATCACTACTATAATTTTATTTGAACAAAATCAATTATATACCATGCTAATTAAAATTAATTTAATCCTCATGACAAATCTTTTCACTGAGTAATTTACTATTGCTATCTACTTTTTACAGATGAAAGTGAATAAAAGATTGGGGGTACCAATGCTGACCGCTCCATATTGTGCAAATTCCACTTTTCCTCAAGATCACTAGTGTCTACTGGGTGATACATGATCATCCAACATATAGATAACTCAGGCCTCCAATATTGGTCAATACTTTAAATATTTATAAAATGTAATACAATTTTTCCTCTTTGAAGAAAAAAGAAATATAAATAGATTTCCTAGGAATCTCACCACCATAACTAGTTATCTTGCATCCCCTAAGTATCGCCCACACTCACTTTGGATACCATTGGTGTAAATGATATTTTTTGCTTCTGCAGTATCATCCATTTAGTTTAGGAAAATGAAATTTGTTATAAGACAATTTTTAGGAACATATAATTGGGAAAAGTGTTGGTTATGTGATCTTCTTTTACATTAAAATTAGCCTACCTAGAATACTCATTTATTGCTTACTACTGATTTACATTTCACTACCAATAGTATTTTGCAAGGAAAAAAATTGTTTTCAAACATTGCCTAGAGAATCCCATGCAAATTAGAATCACTTGTAGCTGGTGAATTGGAAATACACCCTAACAGAACAGTCCTTCTTCTCAAATTTTATTAAACTATTTGACATTTTCAGAAATGATAGCATTCAAATAATTTAATATTTTGTTATTGTAATGACAACAGTAATAATCTACATGTTTAGGTCCTAGAATCCACATTTATTGATTTTCTATGTAAATGTTAAGAGTATTTTATAATGATTAACTTTTATCATTCCTTTGTAAATTCTAGATATTAAAAATATAACTTATTGTTGAGTGATCAAAAAGGTAAATTTTTATTTGATATAACTTTATAAAGATATTGATATAAAACATTCCCTTATTTTTATATTTTATACATTGTTTAAAGATACAATTTATTTATACCATGCTTTTTTTTTTTTTTTTTAATCTTTGTTAATGTGTAAATCTTAACTCCCAGATAATTACAAAATACATTGTGTTGCACAAATTTATTAAATTTTCTTGGAGGGGAAAACCCCATCAAAACTTTTTAAATGCATGCCACAGTGGTCATGGACCAACTGCATCATCAATTTCTATAAAGATGGCATATTCTGTAAAGGTGGAACACTGATAATATCAACAATGATACACAAAACCTGTGGTTTAGTCTTGACATTAAGGAACAGTGAAGCACAGCTTGTTTATCAGACTGACAAGGAGAGTACCAGCTGGCTAATTAAGTGAACCTAATTTAAACTAATGATGAAGATTCTCAAGATAATGTGCTAATGGCTGAAGGAGACTGCTGATGATACTTAAGAGTACTCCCGAGGTGTTACTGGAAGCCACTTCTGCATTCAAGCAGAACCTGATTTTGTTTCATGGAAGACAAAATGAGGTCAGTTGTTTACTAGTTCATCATTCATATAGCAAAATATCACCTGATGTCATTCTTAAAAAAAAAAAAGGGGGTAAGGAAGCTTTAAGTGAAACTGATATTTAAGGGAACATTGCTGTTATTCATTCCATTAAAAAAATGGTAACCTTTTATTTTTAGCTGCACATAGAAATGATTTTGATGTATCCACTGAAAATCAATATCTCTGTGTTCCCCTAATGCTATTAATTTATCTCAAAATTTGTGAAATCTCATACTTCCAAGAAAATATGTCATTTTAATAATAATATGTAACAGAGTTCAAATTTTAAAAATGTTTACTCCCAAATACACATATAATGCCAGTCTACACAGTCAAATACATTCAAAAGAAAAGGTCAGAAATATTTTTTTTTCTTAGAAGAAGCCAGTATAAAATATCAGGGACATAGGAACCTCCTTCAATTGGATTGCAAAGAGGACATTTGAGAGATTAGCTTTAAATTTAAATAAGTATATTGTTTGTTTTCTTTTGTTTTACTTTTTTTAAGAATAAGGCATTTTGACCCTGGACTTCACTTTTCCATTTTCTTACCTACAATTATCTCTTGTATTTTATATAGTGTTTTAGAGATGAATAAATTATATATTTTTAGTTACCTCTGTTTAATATGATGAGGTTAGAAAGAAATAAGTAAACAAGGGGGTAGCACACCATAAAGAAGTATTACTTCATTTGGATAAAAAGAAGACTGGCTTTGAATCTGGCCTCAGTTGAGGAAAGAACTGAGAAAGGATGTTTTATTTTTAGAAAATTAACTTTGTACTTGCAGTTCACTATGACTTCAAGAGTATCTTCTGCCCTAAGAGATCAAGGAAGTTTAAATAACAAGTAAAGATGTTTTGTTTTATAATTTAGTTTTTGAAGTAGATAGAAATATTCTATTTTCTTTCCACAGTTTTCAAACTTCAATTACTAAGATTATTAATTTATAAAGAGAGTTCAATCTCTAAGACTATAAAAGCTATCATTTACTTGCTGTCTTAAAATTAGGAAAAATATTGAGGGAATTTAAAATGGTAAGCGATGAAGTATTTTCAATATAAAAATAGATTCACTAGAATACTCATAATTCACCTTTAAATATCTACTTCTAAGGACTTAAAATGGCATCCTACTCTGGTAATATTAAGACTAATATAACTATGTGTTAGTTCATTCAGCAGGTAGTAGATTTATGGAATGCATTATCCAAAGAGGTGTACAGGCTGAAATTATATATAGTTGCAAAAAAAGACAATTTTCTGGAACCATGTGAGCAACCACCATAACACACTACTGCCTCTGCTTTTGCTGCCAGGATTAAGTTCCTGTGTCTTCCTTACAGAAGAAATCTTATATGTTGTTTTTGGTGCATCCTATACTTCCAATGAATAGAAGGCAGCAATAGAAAGTGAGACAATAAGGCTGATAAATAGTAGTGTGAGACAGAGTGTATCAAGAGAATGTTAAGATTTGTCTTTGATAGTGGAATATCTAAGAATATACAGAAACTATGAGAAAAACCTCAATTATTGTAGCAGGTCAAAGTTGGCTTCTGAGATTGCTGTCAGTGAGCCTTATAAGCCTTCGGATATTTGGTAATATATCAACATCCCAAGGCTGGTAGTGTGAATAAAACAGAAAGTCAACTACAAGACAATAAAGATTAGATTTTTAACTTACTAAATCTCATTAAATTCCCAGTTAAAATTCTATCTAGGACAGAATTTTTTTTCCAGCATGCCTTTATATAATTAGTCATAGAACTATTCTGTTTTTATTTCTTCTTGGCTATATGCTACTAACATATTTTCTTTTTAATTTGTCCTTTTAAACTAAGTTTTTTAATTAACCAGTCTGATTTTTCCTTAACATTTTTCTTAGTCACTTTATACTTTCTGTTAGGACTAGAGTTACATCTTTTAAAGAAATTAAAATGGTGGTAATTGTGAGTTTTGACCTTATTCTTTGCCAAATTTCCCAAATAACCATATGTTTTATTAGTCTTTTCAAATAAATCAATGTTTAGCTTTTACAGATTGGTTCCATTTGTTCTTTATGTTTATATCTTTATGCTTTCCTTCTTTTTTTCTTTATTTTGTATTATTCTTTATATTCTCTAAATTTTAAATTTGACTGGATAAATATTTTATTTTCATTCTTGTATTGCTTTATGAAAAGTAGCAAATCTAGTAAAAACACAGCCTTCCCTGGATTCCGTATATTTAGTCAAAATTATCATGATTTTTAAAAATTTACTTTGGTGTTCTTCATGAGCTTATCATTGTCAACAGAGAAAGCATATGAAATCATTTCATTTATATTTCTAAAGACTTAATTTATAGCCTATCATGTGATCATTTTCATTAAATGTTTCATTTTGGTAAAATTATTTGTCAAATGTTGCTATTGATAAATGTGCTACCTTTTAAATAATAATTCCTCTGTCTTTTCTCTCTGAATTATTTTGAGATCTTTACTCTGTCTTGATGTTTGGTTGTGTCATTTTGACTTAAATTTGTTTAGGTGTATATATTTTAATAGATCATTTTTAGAGCAGTTTTAGGTTTATAGAAAAATTATACAGAAATTACAGAGTTCACATATACGCCTCCATGGTTTTACCTCTTTTTAACACTTTTATTAGTGTTGTACTTTTGTTACAATTGCTGAACCAATATTGTTATATTATTAAAACCAGGATCCATAGTTTACATTAGGGCGTGTATTTGTTTTTCTGTTTAGATTTCATTGTCCTTCCTAAATCTGATGATTCTAATCTTAAAACAATTATATCACATTCTTATTCATTTTGACTTAAATATTAACTCTCCCCTTTATTTCTATTATCTACTTCTGGAGTTATTATTGAGAAGTTGGTAGGCTTTATATCAACTTCTAATTTATATTTCACTTCTCCTTACCTTTTCACACTGTGCTCTGAATAATTACAGCAGATCTCTCATTTTCATTTAATATTCCTTCAAATTTACCTAAATTTTATCTAACACATTCCTGCAATTTTAATTTCAATGGTTAACTTTCAGTTTTTAGAAGATAGATTTGGCTCTTTTTCAAATACAATTCTTTATGCCAGGAATGCAAGGTCAATTTAAAATTTGAAAATAAAGTCACAAGCAGTGTGATCACCAGTGTAGAAATATAGAAAAATACTCAATATTGTAAAGATCTCACGACTCTATCATTTTATTAGTGGATTAAAAGCAATCCTAAGTCAAAATTTCAGCAAGTTTTCATAAAAATTGACAGATGATACTCATACATGCTGTTTTTGGAAGTGTGAAATAATATAACCATTTTAAAATTATCCAGAAAAGATAAACACGCACAAACACACCCTCACACACTATGCTTGATTTCACTTTTCCAATTCTTGACTCCTAGACATATAATCAAAGAATTGTATGAGCACACACACCAAAATGAAGTGTACAACATTGTTCATAGTAGCGTTTTTCATGATATTTCAAATTTACATAAACCTTAAACAGGCATCAACAATAGAATGGATAAATAAAGACTGATATAGTCAAATAATCAATTTATCCACAGCAATGAAGAAAGAAAAACACTAGCAATTGCTGTCTACAAATAATATGATCTCTCAATCATAATGCAGAGCAAAAGAAGCCAAATACCAATGGTGAATGCTGCATATTTCCATATTTGTAACACTCAAAAATAAGTAATTCTTTTTTTGGGTGATAGAAATATTTGTGCAGGTATTTGACTAGAAAGAGTAATAAGAACAATAATTAGTGTTTTAATAACAAGTTCATAAGAACTTATTTGGGCTGAGGCCCAGTTTTCTAACCTATAAAATCTAAGTGTTGGATTCAAGATGAAAACCCCCACAATCGTGAGTGTATAATAATACGATTTTTAATGTTTCACTATTATACAAATTCTTTTACACTCTCTTGGTATTTTATAGTAGTGAGAGGCACTTTGAAAAAAAATATAATTTATGTGATTATTACCATAGCATTTACACATTTCATTATTGATATTTTCTATTAATTTTAAATTTGACATCATTGTCTGAAAGTGGAAGTTATATGAATAATAAGTGATGTTAGCTTCTCTCACTTTTGAATTTCTATTAGGTAATATATATTCAGTGAGTGTAGGTCTCTAATTTGAAACAGAATTTGTAAACCAGCCAGATTATTCCTAATACATACTTTTAATTTTCATCTACTAGCAAAAGAGTCTTGATAATACCAAACTGAATGCCTGTAATTTGTTGACCTATATTGCAGCTGAAATAAAAATAAAAGCAACCTAGCTAAAAGCCAACATTCTCAGAGATAGAAGCATACAAGATAAAATGTACAGTGCAGGTCATTCTCATATTAGATATGGGGCCATTAGATTTGGTGTCCATGGTAAATGTGTAACTCTGGAGGCACTAGAGTTTTCTAGTTGAACAGCTAGCTATTCATCATTTTTACTCATGATTGTACTGTTCATTCTCATATTAGAAACTGAACCATTAGACTGGTCATCCACTGTAAATTTGTAGCCTTATAGATATCAGAGATTTCTAGTAGAAACATTTTTCTTTCTTTTATTTGTGGTACCAAACACATTTCATAATAGATATTCAATAAATGCACACAGAATGGATGAGTAGATGGGCGGATATGGATGAATTACAGTGAAGTTGTTAAGGATTCTTGGAATAGGTAGTACTAACTTGAACTACTTAGCTCTTTGGGGAGTTTTAGTTCCTTTCTTTCTATTCAAGATTAGAGGGACTAACAGCTGCTTCAGGACTCTATTTCAAACTTCTATTGAGACAAAAAAAAAAATCTTTTATCAATGTTAAGAATGGTTAGGTCCCAGTGTCTCTCAGAAATTTTGGTAATAAACATGTATATAGCACTTTCATATACCAGGCTGTTATAAATGCTGTATGTTCATATAATCCTCAAAAATTTTATGAGATACATACACTAAGAAATGCCATTTAACAGATTGTCTATACCTCATAAAGCTATTTTAAGTTTATTTCTTCTGAGTTGAGAACCAATAAACCGTAATAATCAAGGACTCAAACATTGGAGACAGATGGCTTAGGTGCAGTTACTGCTCTTCCCCTTAGTAGTTGTGAAACTGGGTTCAAGTAAATTGTCCAAGTTGCCTAGCCTTGAACTAAGCAAGGACAGAAACACTTGGTGGATCACACCAGATTCATTATATCAGAGGATCATAAAAACATGACCATGGCAATGTTTAGTGGAGATTATTTTCTCTATCATTGACTTGTGTACAATTACTTGTTTTATTACTATCTATTAAAGCCTATTAAGTTATTCTTATCCAATGAAGCCTACTATTGTCTCTGCTTTGTTGACGATAAAGTAAGAAATTTTTAATTTTCATTCTGGGATCATAATTTAGAAAAATTTAACTTGCCTCTGACTGGTCCTCTTCTTGAAATTTATGTGGGTTATTAGCCTGAATCTTGTCAGTTTAATATTCTGATGTGCTAATAAACCTAATTTTTGAAAACAAAATTATTTATAATGCCTACTTAATCCATAAGGCACAAGGAGCACAATTGAGAGTAGAGTTTACAGAAAATAAATGTTTTCCAGTGCCCCATATAATGAAATTAGCTATCAATAACAACTGAATTATAATATACTAGTTACCTGGTAAGATTATTGCATATACTTACTTTTTTTTAAATGTTTAGTTTCAAAAGTAGGATTTGTTAGTACCTGAACAACTTTTTGGGACTGTACATCAACAATAAGGACTCTGTCCAGAGTTGGCTGTGCCACATATATGAATTTGTCTTTGACATTTACAGCTGTGGCCCACACACATCTTTGAATTTCATCTCCTTCAGCTTTGGGACAAACTTCATCCTATAATTTAGGAAATAGAAAATGAAATGAATACCTTAAATCATAACATAAACCACAATTTACAGGTAAAAGTAATGTTTGGTATTTTACTACTTTCAGCATCAAAAGTAAAAATAAAAATTTAAAAGTTAAATAAAAGAAAATCATAGAGTATGTACTAAGCTCATTAAGTGTGCATAGAAATCAATCCAAATAAGTTCACATTAAAATAAATTCCATCAAGTTCTTACTTTTCTAGTGAAACACAGGCCTATTATTACTTAAAATTGCTAATAATTATGCAACTCAGAAACAAAAAAGAAACACAGTACTATTCCTTAAATCCCCCAGTCTTTTCATCTTCTTTAACAGAATAAATGTCACAATGAATGATATTTTGAGCTTCCTGTATCACCAGTGGCTACTCCCATGACACATCTGCTGCTAGAACATAACATTTTGTCAAAACCCACCAAATCCACTTGGAATGGCTGAAAAGGTGGTTAATTTGTGGTTAATTAGATGTTTAGAGAAATTAATCTATAACAAGGTGTTATTTGCAGTTTTGTTTTTTTTCCAATTTGGCATATACTTATCTCAAGCTTTTGAGTATCAACACCAAACTTTTACAAAATCTTTTACTTTGCCAAAGGCTTGTTATCCTGCTCTCTTCCTTTTCTGTTTATGGTTTATGTCAGATCACCATTAATGGGGAAAGTACCCTCTGTTTCCTCTTTCTTGTATTCCAATCAATAAATGAATGTTGAAGGAACATGTAAGACTTTAGGATTCATGCTGAGAGACACATCACTAGTAAAAGCAAGTTAGAAATATCATTTAACTCAATATTTTTGCTTTCAGATTTTTCTTTTGCTCACTAGCTTACTGGTTTCATAACTCAATGCAGTTTACTAACAGAAAAACCACTAAGAAGATTTATTGAACTGTTTGAAAAAAGCCTCCTGAATTTTCATTCTTAATTTTAAATTTCAACTGAGATGTTAAGAATCAATGTGCTTTTCTTGCACCATCTCTGGGGATATTTTCGTTCTTCTCCATGAAGTACCCACAAATCAATTGATGAATAAAACATCTAATCAGTGTGCTTTATGTTCTTTTATTTCATGTGTAGCCACTAACAAAGAAAAAAATGCCTAATGAGGTGAAGCCACCAGCTACTTAGTTTAAAGGTAAATGTAAGGTTTGTTGTTGCTGTTGTTTTTTATCAATACTACAACAATAGAGTATGAGAGATAATAATACTGCTACCTGGAAGAAAGGCCTGTGGGAAAAATGACAGCAGAAAAGTAAAAACTAGAAAAGAGAAGACAGAATAAAACAAAACAAAACAACAGCAGCAACAACAATAAAAAATAAGCAGCGTTTCAGTTTGTCCTGGTTTATCTTCAGGGAACTGCGTTTGCAGTGTGAATGATGCAATATATAAGCTACATATTAAATAAAATACAATGATAAACACTCCAGTGTTACACTTTTTATTATTTAGGCATCATATTGATGATTGAAATCTAATTTCATAGATGTGCATACTTCATTTACTATCTCAAACTAAATTATAACTCTTTTCTCTTTAGTTCATAGGTTATCTTTTTAGCAAGGACCACATTCACCTTTTGCATTCAATAAGCATTAAAAAAAAAATCAACATTCTGGTATTTATCAACATAGCTAAACATTTCTTTTCATAAAAAGATAATAACATTTAGTAGTCATTAACTGAAATTCCTCAATAATGTGGCCCTTCTCAGACAACACAAATGTTTTTCTGTTTGCCTAAAATTTGGAACTTATATAATGTAAAAACCAGAACACTTTGGAATGAGATGCTGACTTTGCTGTCTGAAATGCATGTTCTCCTAACTTTAGATCTAATACTGGGATGATATAGACTGTCCATACGTTTTTATCTTTATTTTTCCCACGTGTCAAAGCCCAGTCCCAGGCAGAAGTCCCACAGCTCAGGGAGCGCACCACGCAGAGGGACTAGCTCCAATCCCCGTGCTTCGGTTAGGCAGCCCCAGAGTCATACTTGTCGCCCTCAAAATCCTTGGTTGACAAACACTGACCCTTAGGTCTGCATTGGGCGCTTGCGCAGAAACCCCGGAGCCAAGCTCCGCCTCTAGGTGGAGCGTGGGGGCCGGGCGGGGAAGCCACCCTGTGTTTCCGGAAGCTGCCAGCGGAACTGTAGTTAACATTTTTTATTTACTCCAGCGCGAGGTTTTACTCTCTAGCTTAAAGTTAGCAGAAAAATAGCGCATGGGTAGCAAATGCTCGGCGCCTATGCCGATCTCAGAGTAAGAGAAGAAGGGACTTCTCCCCTCCTAGCCTACATCCTACAACCCTGCCCGTTACTTTTTAATATCCAGTCTAGTAGTTGCCAGGTTCAGCCATATCACCGGGAACGCATATACTGGCAGAGGTTGTTCCAGGCTTCTAAGAGGTAAGCAAGGGAACTGAAAAGTAAATAATGCATGGACGTTGTTATGGGTTGAAGTGTGTCACCCCAAAAGATATTGTGAAGCCCTAATCCCCAGTATATCATGATGTAACGTTGGTAGGAAACAGGGTCCTTGCAAATGAAATTATTTAAGACGAGGTCATAGTGGAGGGGGTGGTTCCTTAATCCAATATGATTGATAGCTTTATAAGAAGGGGAGAAGAGCAATCACACACAGACCAGAAAACTTCATGTGATAACAGGCAGAAACCGAAGAGCTGCGGCTGCAAACCACGGAAAACCAAGGATTGCGGCAAACACCCAAAGCTAGAAAAAAGCAAGGCATGTTTAGCCCTACAGGTGTCAGATGGAGCATGGCCCTACTGAAAACCCCTTGATTTCAGACTTCTAAGTTCCGGAACTCCGAGACAATAAAATTTCTGTTGTTTTAAGGGCTGGAGTTTATTCTAATTTGTTACAGCAGCCCTGTTAAACTAACAGAGATGCTTCAGGTAGTTTGGAAGTTATGAAATTAATTACATCATACACAGTGTAGCACAATCATTATGCAATGACAGCCAGTGGGGTCAGTCTGGGTAGTCTTACGGAACCCTTGAGAAAGTAGCACAAAACCAAAGGCACAAGTCCTACGCACATGCCCAGAATATAATGCTATAATTGTATTAATCAATTCCTATTGAAACATTATTTTCTATGTCAAACTTTTTTCTTCAGAAGTATAGTGCATGTTTTTGACAAGAATTTATTTGGCTAGAAACAAGCAATATATGAAATATGTACTTGAGAGGCTGGAAGAGGTGGGGGAAATATAGACCTGAGGTTGATGAAGGGCTCTGATTACAAGGAAATCTTTCACAAATTTGTTGTTGCTGTGTAAAAGCTACCAACAAAATCTGCCAAAATAATGGAAAGAGTAAGTGACCTGACACAACTGTCAACCAAACAACTACTGAACCAGGAGCAATTTCTACACTTTTGTGTGTTACAAAACTATTCAACCATAAAATAAACTGATCTATTGGGAATATTTTACATGCTTTCTCCATAAGTTATCCCTGACCAGAATTAAAAAAAAAAAAAAAAAAAAAAAAAAAAACTATTTTAAAGCCATTAAAAGTTTCTTGACAGCCACCTGGAATTTTTTTGCTTCACTTTATTCCATTTTTTTTATTATAGTCTATTATGTCCCATTTTACAAAGGCACTAGTATTTTTCAGATTACATATATTAATATTTATTTCCAAGTATGGGAGTCGTAGAGAAATTTTTTCACATGCATTAGGCATTTAATGGGATAAAAGAGAGGCGAAAAATGTCAGAGATGCAAAATAAGATTAAGTGATGAGGAAAATTATTAGGAATTATATCAAAGGATATCATTGACTCACTTTTTATAAAAATATATGCTAAATATAGAAATATTTAGAATGAGAGGAATTAGTAAGATATTAAAACTTATGAGGATGGGAGTCAATAAGAAAAAAAAAGTTCACAACTAGAATTTATCTAATTCCCTTTGGATCACTTCCATATTTAATTATATATTTCCTGCAGATGTATTATCCTCCTCCAGAATTTTAAAGGAGTGTTAGCTCTATTACTCCTTGTAATAGAAGTTTTGATCTACCAATTAAAATAGTGTCAATGGTGTCTAATTTGCTGAACATTAAGTTCAACCGGTGAGTTATCTATTTGTCTTCTATAACTTTGCCATTTTTATTTATTTTACTGGTTACCTATAGAAAATACTTTGCCCCCATAGCTCCAGATTTTCACTCTCCTTTCTCTTCCTATTCATAACCCAACTTTCAATACATCCTACATCATTCATGAAAGCCTAATATTATTTGACATGAGTATCTCCATTTTCCTTGCATCCAATTCAACAAACTACTGTTTCTCCCTCTTCCTTTCATCTTTCACTCTATTCTTGGAAGATATGCCCTGACATTATAAAGATCTGCCCTACATTTCATTAATATATTAATATATTTTATTATATTAATATATCATTAATTATAGCTTTATGAATTATGAATTTTTGTCCAAGCATTAAAATATGCCATTTCCCACTAAATTTATAAACAAATTATAAAAACAACTTTAATTCAATGCATCTGTTTTCTCTTCCAATCTTCCATCAAATTCTCTTCAGATTTCTGAACAAGCTGTTTAGAACTTTACTTTCATTTCTGACCATTTACTCTGAATTGGTCATGGTTTAAATTGCTTTTGTGAACTTACCTATCCCAAAATACATGCCTTAAAAGCCACCAGTTTCCTCAGAATTTCAAGGATTAGTCTTCAGTTCTTGTGAGGAAGCATTTATTGAGCACTTAACTATGCAGAGGGAATTATACAAAGCTATGTTTGGAAATAAAAATATGAATATGATACAGCACCTGATCTCAAGTTGCTTATAATTTTTGTTATATTTGGCTTGATTCTTCTGGAAATATTCTTCTTTCATTCTTCTAAGGTAAAGATCATCAAAGAATAGCCCCTGGGTCAAATCTGACCCACTGCCTTTTTTGTTATGGCCTAGCAGTTAGAGAATGTTTTTGCCTTTTTTAATCACTGAAAAAATCAAAAGAAGAATACATTTCATGTCATGCAAACATTATATGAAATTCATATTTAGATAAAGTTTTATTGGATCACAGTCATGATCATTTGTTTAAATATTGTCTATGGATGCTTTCATGCTATGATGACAGAGATCACAGGTCTACAAGGTCTAAGATATTTACCATCTGGTCCTTAACAGAAAAAAAATTGTTGAGTCCTGATCTAGGATAATTCACTACTCTATTTTCCTTTTAATTCAATTAGTTAAATTCTGTCTGTCTATGGTGTATTTTTTCCTCCTGTTCCCTAATTGTGGTTCTCTTAAAACAAAGGCTCAGACTCTGATTCCCTTTTCTGTTGCCTTAACATTACATTCCTCTGAAAGTGCATTCATTCTGGTTGCCATACTATTATCATGGTCAGATGACACCCATTGATTAATCTTGGCCTTGCCATTCACAAGCCGTTCCTCCTTCTTTCTCTTTTTGAGTGGACAATTTGAAATAGAGATATACTAAAATAAGTCTTTCATAATGAAGAAAAGACTAAATGTAATCCAAAAGTATCCAGAGATATCAACATAAAGGTAAAATATACATGCACAAACGTAGATATATGATAGAAAGAGAGAGAGAACAATCAATAGATAGATTTTAGACAATAGAGATAGAGATTTATAAGCATTATAGTAAGTACTCATATATATTAGGATATTTATAAAAACTAAACAACTCTATAAAATAATAAAAAGACTAATGGGTAGTACAGTAACAAAGAGTGACAAAAATCATTTGTAAAACTATATGTAAAACATAAGTATATGTGATATATATAAATATTCCATCTTTTAGAAAAAAATAGACAATTATTTAATGAATGACAAGCCTAGGAGGCTGGGAAACAAAAACACTGGAAAGGCAGGCTATAACAAGAAATATCTGATTCTCTGCCTAATTTGGATTATAAAAGCATGCATTTTATAGAGATGTAGATAAAAACCAACTGACTGTCCAAATTTTAGAAAACAACAAAAGTGTAGCAGCTGCTATTTTGTAATAATACTATTTTGTATTATCAGCAAAGCAGAACTGCTATGAAACACACAAGGTGACCTAGGAAGTATGCACCCATTTTGGCATGTATTTAGGCAGCACCCACCATGGATCCACCAAGGGCCCATAAATAGACACCCGGAGGAGAGTACTGAGAGGGAATTCTCATTGACTCAAAGGATGGGAGAGGGATATGTAAATCCTTTAAGTTTGAGAACATGCAGAGATATTGTAGACCTAGTTACTTAACTTATTTTCTCACTAGTTCCTGAAAATAAATTGGCTTTGGTACTTTCGCATTGTTTATTCTTCTCTGCTTCTCTACCAATCAGTTTCCCAAGACCTGCAGGAGAGTTTTCTCCCTTGGCAGTATTTGGGGATAGAATTGAAACTGTTGTGCTCTTTACTGCCATTTGCTCTAAGTAAACCACTCAGCATGTACTGTAAAGTCAGAAATAATGCATAAGATTGCCTCATCTGGAAGAGAAGAATTGTCAACATCATACTTTCTCTTCCCTTTGGACTTTCCTTCAAATATTCTTTCCTACAGTCCCTCATATATAAATAATAACAATAATAATAGTAAATCTTATTCAAAATGTACAACTGTAATCATTGCACTCCAACAAATGCCCTGTGTTCTAGCTAGAACATTTTCCTCAATATTTCATTAAAAAAAAAACAATTGATTTCCCAGCTATTGTGAACTGTATACCATTTTATGAATCAAATTCTTCTCAATCTGTATTTGGCCACCACATTTCAATACCTTCATGTAGCATTCCTAACTACTTTGGGTCTTACTGATTTTCCTCCATTTGAAATTCCATAGCATTTTTGTTTTGTGCCATGTAATTTATCATTTAATCATATATTGCCATACTACGCTAAAATATTAGCACTACTATGCTATTTTTACATTTCTACATTTTCTAGCATGATGGTGAAGGAACAATATTTGCTCAGGAAATACTTGTTTAAATGTCACTTAGAATAGTTCCTTTCAAAAGTCAAGAAATGTATATTCCTCAATCATGAAGTTAAATACTATGCCATGTTATCCATATTCATTGGGAAAAGTGAATCCTAGGGCAGCACTATTCAAAATGTTGTCCATGAATCACTTACAGTCATCAAACGATTTGTTAACAGCTGAAATAAGCATAGAAATGGAAAATAATCATTTAGAGACTTTGATAGCAATTTGATCTTGCCACAATATCTTTGTGTATGATCAGTGGACCTCTTTCCTGGAAAAGGAATTAGACCTGGGGTGTTGTCAAACCTTGACAGGAGGATTGTATGTGATGAAAACTGCCTACTGGTTTAAAAAAAATGGATTGAGATGAAAAACAAACAGATTTTCTCACAGATAGATTAAGAAGCACTGATGTTGAGTATTCTTTTGTTTGGTAGCGCCCCCCCCCCCCCCATTTATCCTTTATCTATTTCTTTCTTTTAAATACTTTTGCATCAAAAGTTGGCACAATCTGAGTCTATTAAGGTCAACAGAATAGTGAAAAATGGTACACCTGTAAAGTACTGTTCCCTTTATCTTATGTAATAGAATGTAAATAATTGTGATTGATGAGGATTGGTGCATTTTGCCATAAATCAAAGCAAATAAAACAAAGATGTTTAGGATGTGATTCTCAAGATATTTTTCATAACCAAATGGAAATATATACAATCAGGCTAACCTCTTTGTGACTACACTAGTTTTAATGTATTCTCTTTATCATGTTTTGCAATAATAAAAAAAATAATTCTTATAATAACGCAACAAACAATTTAGCATCAATGAATATTTCCCTTATCTGGCCATTTATAATTGTATTGGGGTTAGAGTATTTTCATCAATTTTTAATTGAAATGACTGATTATAACCCAAGAAACACATATGGTTTTATAAAATTTGACATATAGATTTGCCATTTCATTTAATAAAATGTTCATAATTAGTTGGGCTTATTCTGCTTTACACATAAGTTGTCATGACAATTTAGGAGCAGTATTTGCCTTAATTTGGAGTTATATTGGAACACTGTCTGGAAGCATTATTTTATTTGTAAGCTATCAAAGTTACAAAGGCTACCTTATAAGAAAATTCACCTTTTCTTTTAATGTAAGAAGTTTATATTCATCTTTTTCAGTGATACAATGGAAATGTGATTGATGACATATGATTATCATAAACTGAGGAGTGTGGTTTGTCTTTAAAAACTATATTCAAGAGGTTAAGAAAACAGGCTTTGGAGTCAAATTGACATAGCTGGAATGCTCAGTTTAACATATATTAGCAGTGTAAACACTCCTTCTAAGACTTGTTTATCTTATTGGTAAAATGAGTATAATGATAATATAGGGTTGTTATAAGGATTCATCAAATGAAAATTGAAAAGAACAAATGATCAGTAAATGTTACTTGTTATTTTCACTTAGAAAATTCTCTATGAGCTACATTTCATGAAAAATGCAATAGTCTACATATTTTTGCAAACTTTTATTTCCAATATCAAAAGTATTTTCAGAAAAAGCTCTCTGTGGATATATGAGAATTTTAAGGAGTTACTTTAAGTACAGAACGATTGTTGCATATCTGGCCAGGGGAAATGCTTTTTCCAACTCTTTCTATCATTTGCAGGTTTGGTGACACTGATCAAATAACCTGACATTTCTAGTTTTCTTATTTGGATATTAAGAAGATTAAAATAGGATATTGACAATTATTTTCATAAAAGAAAAAAATAATCAAAGTTATCAGAATTATATCTACTCTGCTTAAATGGAAAATAGTGGACTTTATAAAAATATTGAATTAGATAAGAACAGCTGATTTAAAACACAAATTTTGGAGTTTTAAATTTTAAATGACTATAGAAAAGATGAGATAAAACTTTAGACATTGAAAAATCTCTATTTACTATATTAATATGATCAGAAAACAGAAATGAAAGTCTGTAGAATTAAATTGCTAGTTTTTAAAGACACTAAATGATATCTAAATGGAATAATTTATCATGATTCTTTGAATACCCTATGTTATAGTTGAGTAAATTAAAAATATTTCTCATTGTCACAGAACCAAAGCATAAAGGAGAAACAAAATTAAACTTTTAAGGATGAAAAAAGTTCAAACAATTTCAATGAGCTAGAACATCAGATAAGGTATAGATCTTTTAGTTTCTCCTTAAAATGTTCATCTCTCTTTTTAGTAGTGACAGCTAAGTTCTAATAATGCACATTTTAAAGATTTGTAGTTTTAGGGACATAGTTGAGAAGACAGATTATTTATTACTTTTCTAGGTATGCATATGCAGCCCTTCCCTAAGAATATACCTATCTTGTGACTATTTTTAAAATGTTGACCTAGCAGCATAAATTGGGTTAATTTTTTCATTTGGGGATTATCTACATTGGGTTCAATACAGTATAATATCACCTAGGCAATTAAACTTTTTCTACTGCACATATATCTCACAATGTCATTGGTGCCATGTCATTTTGGCCAAGTTCTTCCATCTTCCCATATTGTCCAGCACCAAAATGCCTTAAGTGACAACAGGCTTAAGAGGAGTTGCAAGACTACTACTGATTGAAAAAAAATTACTCTGAAGTGTAGTATATTTATCTTCCAAAAAAAAAACTATAAGGTTGTTAACAGAGTTAATTATATGCATTTCTATTTTTAAACTGCAATGTAATTCACACCTAAATTTTCTCCACATAAGAATGCATGAGGCAGATAATATTTAATTTAACTGTTTGGGTCATCATTCTTTAAAAATAATTTTAACATAATTTATATAATTTATTGGGTAATTATTACTGTAAATAACTTTACATTCAATTTCTTACAGTTTTGTGTGAAAGGATACTGGAAAAATAGCTTTATATATAAATATTTTCCTATGTTTTATGAATTAAATAAGAAACATAAAAATAGATTCATTTATATTTTTAGTCATCTTGTATAAAATTTTAGATATAAGTATTACTTTCAAAGATTAATTTTGCTCTACCTTCTTTTTAGGTGGGAGGCTATAGATAAAAGACATAATTTTTATCTGCTTTTTCTAAAACTATATACTTACCATTATACTGTGCATAGAATTTACATTTTGTCTTGCTTCATTTTTACTGACAAATTAGATGGGGGTTCTGCCACACCATCCAATTCAGAAATAAAAAATTTATGCAGAAAAAGAATGTGAAAACAATATTGAGTCGAAGTTCAAAATTGTTTTGTGATTTAGTTCAAAGCAAGTCCTTAAAAATTAATATTGATTCCATAATCAGATATTCCATAATTTCATGCCCTATTTAATTTTTCTAATAATTTCAAAAGTGAGCTATCAGAATTAAGGTAATTTTTAAAAAATTAGTTTAGTAAATAGCTGTATATTGAAAGTTACAGATTAAAGAGATACTTTTTAGTGAAAATTACAGTAGAAATATAGATTTTTAAATATGCTAAGCTCATTCTCCTCTGTTCATATCATAGGAAGTAAATTACTCTTCTTAATGTACACGTAACATAGGTCTGCTTGCTGTTGTCTTTTCCAGGATGGAAAGAAGAACACTTGAGAGAGCCAGCAACTGGATCCAGCTGCTGAAACCAGAAATGCCTCTGTGTTTTCAGGCAACTCAGTTTTGCTGCTAGTAGTTGTACCACTCCATATGTGTCCTTTGATACATTTTCTTTAAAACTGTACAGATGAGATTTCAAATGGGATGATGCATATGTGGCAGCATACCATTTTCATTTCCTTTTCACCCTTGCATATCTTTAAGATAGCTCATTTTCTGATCTTTTAGAAGAGACTATTTTTTGTTAAAGAAGTTGTGAGTTTACAAAACAATCATGCATAACATGCTCAGCTTAACACAAAATAGCAGTGTAAATACTCCTTCTAAGACTTATTTATCTTATCGGTAAAATGAGTATAATGATAATACCTATTTCATAGGGTTATTATAAGGATTCAATGAAATGGTAATTGAAAAAGGCAAGTGATCAATAAATGTTACCTGTTATTTTCACACAGAAAATTCTCTACGAATGCCATATTTAATAAATTTTTGAATTACCAATGTGCTTATTATAGTGTCTGACATATAGCTAGTGATCAAGAAACATTTGTTACATGAATTTAATGCAAAGCCATATTTTAGAATCTTGGGCCATTCATTCTTTATACATTCTCCAAGGATACAAATATATAGTATACACTTCTTGAAATGGGTTTTTGAGGAATGTTTCACAGATAAATTTAACATTGATTTGTTGTACAGTAAATATAATCTCAAGGAACTATTAATTTAGGATCACATACTCAAAATATATATTCTTTGTGAATATACTATACAAGATAGATTGGGGTTTATTATAGAAAAAAAAGATGCTTCATATTTTTAGAAGAGAAATCTTCTGAGTGGAATGGTAGAAATGAGACTATAGGAATCATTTTTTTCCCCATGAAAAAGGATAAAACTTGATATAATATTTTTCAAATTCACTGTTGACATTAAGAGAGTAGCAGTGCAATTCTCAATATAACTCATTGACCAGTAAATTCTTGATAAAAACTTCTTCCTTCAAACTTCTTAGAAGATACTCTTTGCTTGTCCTACATGAAAATTCAATTTTGGTGCAATGAAAGATTACATCAGATTTCAGTTCTAGATAGTGAGTTGGTGAGGATACTTATGGTACGCTTTCAGTTATTCTTTCATCTTTTCTTTCTTCCTCATGTAGCTATTCTAGATGGTATCCCTGCTATATTTATTCTAATTGCACACGTGATTTCATCTTGTCATCTAAAGTATGAACCTCAAGCAAATAGAATTCTGTTCCAGATTTATGGATTCAGAACTTAAGCTGAAGTGAGTTTGGAAAATATATAAAGCAACATTTAAGAATGACAGACTTTTCTAACATTGCCAACCTTTTCACTCATCTAGGTTTCACCTATTGTGTTATTCTGATCTACTGCTCTTTTCATCTTAAATATTTTTAATCCAGTTACCTTCTATGCTTGTTTATCTCAGCTAGAGCTTCATACATATCACTCTGGCACATACTCTTTAACAGATCCTTAAGAAGAGCTTGCAAGAAAATAGTCTTATATGTAGGAAATGAAGATCTTATTCCTGCTTTTAACACTAATTTAAATGATGTTGAACTGTAGAGGAATATATTTTTTAAGAAATTTGATGTGAATCCTCTCTAAAATTTCTGCTTTCTAGATGTGGAATTTTACATATCAAAGTCATTTTACCTTTACATGTAAATGCTATATAAACACTATATTGGTACAGAATTTATACCTAGGAACAGGTTGTTCATCATGTGTAAAATATTTAGATATCAAGAATTTTAAATGGATTAAAAATGGGGAAAGGTGGCAGCCCATACTTCTTTCTTCTCTGGTATTCACCCTTACCTTAAGCAAGACAGACTTCAAGACATTTATCAGTTTTCATACTTACACTTCCAAATATTCCCTCTCAGCATTTTATTCCATTTCTAATCTAAATTCTAATTCCCCACTAATCCATTGATCAACCTTTTGAGTTCAGTTACCAGTGTATATTTCAGGAGGGTAATCAAATGTTTCCCCACTTAGTAATATCCTTAGTGGGTTTCTTAACTCACAAAGAGTCATAGAATGATAAAATTTTAAGATTTTGTCCCTTTTTGCTTACAATGATATCCTACAAAGTGCTTCCTAAAGGGAATAATGTAAACAACCACTAACTATTCCTCAGAAGACTCTTCTGTAGATCTTAAAAAGAAATACATTTATGAAATTGCTTTTTGAAGCCCTAGACTTAAAGAGGTCTCTGAATCTTTTGTTAAAAATCATTTTGTTGGGGAGCAGCTGCAGCTCAAATATTTGAGCACCTGCTTCCCACATGAAAGGTCCTGGGTTTGGTTCCCAGTGCCTCCTAAAAATAACAAAAACAAACAACAATCAAAACAAATGAAAATACCAACTCAGGGGAGCCAATGTGTCTCAGTGGATGAGCATCAGCTTCCCACATACGAGGTCCTGGGTTCAATCCCCAGCCCCTGGTACCTCAAAAACAAACAAACAAACAAACAAAAAACCATATTGTTTCATAATAGTCACATAATGTCTATATGAGACTTTTCAATATATAAGCTTAACATTGGGAGGAAAAAGAGTTGGAATTTGTGAATTTTGTGAAGGCACTTTAATAAAATTTTTTGCCAGTATTAATTAGGTCAAGTCGATTTATTAAAAACCACATAATTTCTCTTCAAGAGATTATTGATATGAATTAGCCATGTTATTTGGATGAGTATGTCCAGATTTATATGTGTTTCAAACAATTTCTTGACAACATTTTTAAACATTTTCAAATAGTAAAAAGACTCACTTATGAATGTACATTCCATGCCGTTTCGAAAAAATGTGTCTCTGGTTATTTGGATATTTCAATAGAAACCTCTTAACAGTAAAAATGAAGAGTTTGATAGGAAAGCTATTGAGACAAATGTGAAACTGAAATATGAAAACACTTTCATTAGAGATTTACATAACATATTTTATTTTAATTAAAATCCATAGCCTTGCTGATGCCTTTATTTTAGGCTTCTGACCTCCCAAACCATGAGACAATTAGTTCTTGTTGTTTAAGACAACCATGTGTGGCATTTGTCATAGCAGCCCTGGCAAACTAAGACTATAATTCAGGATTGTAAACTTTGTATCCTTATATTTCTTTCCATTTTTCAATATGTATTTATAATCACACAAGTAGGATGACTGTAACATTTCCAGGGTCTATGACTTGGGAAATCTGATGCAGTAAATTACTTCTTAAAAACGAGTTATCTCTGCTTCCTCACTATTCATATATGCTGTGGATAAGGGTACTCTGGGTGAGGAAAATGAGTTAAGGCTTCCATCTTGAGTCTTTGGTTTCCATCTTTTCTTCAGTTTTTAATTGTTTATAGAAAGAATACTCTTATATGTAGTTTATTCTTTGTTTTAGGAGGAAATCTAATTGAGTATTCTGAGCCTTTAAACAGAGAACAATTCAGGTAAGTATACTTCAGATCTCTGCTGCACAAGCATGCCACAAAACTGCCACTTCATAATATTTGTCTATATTTAAAATGTTCTGGAAAAACACATTCTTTAAAGCTTGAGTCACATTGCATTGAACCATTTGCTGGTAGTCTGGAATAGCATATATGCAGGGCAGGAAGAATATTCCTTGTCTCTGAATTTGCAAATCAAATTTCTGAGGTGAGAGTTCTGTGATGAAGGGTATGGGTTTCATAGGTTATCTTATTAGAATTACCAACTGAAGCAACTCCTGTGATATAACCAAAACAGCTGCATCAAGAAGCTACAAAATACCAGTCCTGTAGGAATAACTCTCCTATAAAATGATTTCTACTCTGATTTAAATAATCATCAGTACCACATTTCCTATAGTTGTGTGTTAGCCCACATCTTTTGACCATAATATTTTCAGTAAAAACATGAATGTCATATATAATGAAGTGATTTGTTTTTATTAGAAGCAAGTACTTGAATATTTACTTGTATGTTTATTTATATACACACACATCACACATGTATATACCTACAAGTACACCTAATTTGAAAATGGATTTGGTTAGTACTGAAAATATGATTATTTAAGAATAGAAACCACATATGGGATTTAAAATGTTTGTTTTTCTTCCAGTTAACTTGTAACTTACTAAAATGGCCACAATTTTATTTGTTAATTTAGCCTATGACTGATAAATTTTGAAATAAAAATAAAAATGACTTCAATTGTTTTAAATAATCATAGACCCATTGAGTTAAATTATTTCATTTATTTAAATAAGAGGGATTAGATTGTATTATCCTAAGATTATCTAGGGGGAAGCTGGCCTATTTTATCTCATTCTCATTTTTTTTCCTCTGCTTATTCTAGGCCATGGCTTTAAGGTATAAAGTTTTGTCTCCATATATCACTGTATGATGGCAATACTAGCTTCCTATAGACTGGAAGGAGGAGTTGTAAGTAAAGGATCTAAAATGTGGCGTTATGTATCAGTTTTATTCATATGTCATGGCTATATCTACCTTAAAAATATGTATCAAGAGAGGGTCTCTCAATGAGTTCTTTTTAAACTCATTTTGGGTGATTGGCATATGTCTGAGAGTGTGTGACATAGTATCCTTTAGTATTACATATTTTGAGGTACTTAGAATTATATGGAGATACATATAGACATGGCTATATAAAAATGATTATTTCTTAGCCAACAAAAAAATAAGACAATCCTTAATATGTATAATCAATGCTCATTTTTTTGCTAGAAACTTTTTGATTTGCTAACATAGTATCTAAATTTTACAACTAAAAATCTGTCTTGAAAAAGTAAAGTCCAAGTAAATAAAACACTTACTTAATATATTCCCATATAAATCAAAATTGTTCATTCTATTGCTACCTCAGGAAAAAATGAGGTGAGGAGTGAAAGGGACTCAAAATTTATAAAACATCTAATATACCCAACTTTCTACCAGATTATTTAAAATCTGTTTTCTTTTGTTAAAGTAACCATTGCCTAAAAAAATGGTCAGCAATCTAAATAAAGAAGCATATAAAGTTACTACATGTTGTATCTTCTATTGCTTTCATTTTAATTGCCAACATAGAATTAGGAATATATATCATTTTATCTCCCTTAAATATAAAACCTGAGTAGAGTAATCAATATTTTAGGTTTAATATTTTCCTCCCTACACAAGTCTCCTTTGTGTATAGGCTTCATTGTATTTCCAACTTATAATTCTACTTAATAAAACCACTGCAAAAGCTACAAAGAAAATTTCTAAGTACTTGCCTGAAATCCAAGGAGCTTTTCACTAGGCTTAATGTGCCTCTGAAATTCACATTCTATGGGCTGTATCACTTTGATTCCATCTTCATAAAACACATAGAACATGTTCCCAATTCCCAGACCTTAGGAATAAAAATATATTCAAAAGTTCAGAATAAAATTATCAGAAACCTTTACAACCAAAACACAGTGCCCCTTATAGCACTGGCAGGAGACCAATTTGTTAAGTCGTGTAATGTTAATAAAGCAAACCATATGGGATGTTTTACTGTACAACCAACTCACATTGTGATATTATGCAGACGGTCTACTTTTTTCTCCCTTATTGGTAATTCAGTGGTTTCTTTAATGTAAATTTATAGATATTTCATATGTTTTTAAATAAATATAAATGGATATATAAACTTGTTGATCTGTAGATTATATAAGATAACTTCCACATGCAATTTAAATGTTGATTAAGAAATAAAAGCACACTTTGAAGAACCATAATTTTTATTATTGTTCCCTAGAGAAAATGAAATTTCATCCTAAGAGTTTTGTTAACATAAAGATTTTCAGGAACAAAAAGACCAAGTACCCAGATTTTGGAGAACATATATTTTACTAAATATTTTACCTTTCAAATATAATCTTACATAGACGTCTTATATATATTAGTTTTCATACTGAGAGTTTTTAATCTTTAAAACTTCAATTAATTTAAGGTTTTAGTAAACTCTTAATGTAATGATTTAATTTAAACCAAAACTTCACATTTTTTTCACACTACAGATCTGTGTGTGTGTTTCTCAGGTCACCTGGCCACTCTATACATCCACCTGTAATGGGTGCAGGAGACCACAGATTTGACAGACTGAGTGCAGCTGGGGTTAACCAAGGCTTGCAGTCTGAGAAGCTTCATGTAATCCCCTTCTATTTCTGCTCCTTTTCTTCCCTGTTCCAATATACACAGCCCAAGCCCCATGTGATTCTTCCTTTCCTGACCCTCCTCTGCACAGCTCTTGACCAAGACTTTTTCCTCTTTCTTTTTTTAAAAAAACAATTTATTGAAGTTTATCATTCATACATGAATATACATAAACTATAAGTGTTCAGTAAACATCGTGAACTTACAAAGCACACATGCATAACATCATACAGGGCTCCCACACATCACCCCACCACAAATATTTTGCATTGTTGTGAAACATTTGTTAACAAATTATGAAAGAGCATCGTTAAAGTATTACTACTAACTATAGTCTGTCTCTTCCTCCCCTATACATTTTTTAAAGGATTTATTTACTTTTATCCATTTTTACTCCCACCCTCCCCCATTTTTGCTGTTTTTTGTGTCCATGTGCTGGGCAGTTCTCTGTGTCCGTTTCCTGCCCTCTCTTCTCATCCTTCTCCTCCTGTCTTCACTGGGATTTGGTCCTTGGAAACTCCGATGTGGGAGAGGGGCGTCCTACAGCCTGCTCCACCTTAGTTCCTAGTTTTTCAACACCTCTCATCTTGGCTTTCCTTGTGTCACTCTCCTGTTACGTCATCATCTTGCTGAGGCTCGTGGAGCCTGGCACACCTGCTTGCAGGGCCTCTTTTTCCTTTTTCTTGACTAGGCTGCTAACTAGCCTTTCTTCTCTTACCCACACACCTCCCTCACTGCACTGAATACCTAGAAATTAATTTTGCAGCTGTGGGGCTGCAGAGAAAAATCAACTCAGACTATAGAAAATAAAAAAGTGGAGCAGAAAGACAACTTCAGATGCTGTCTGTCCCAAGTTTTCAAACTCACTCCACCCACAGCTCCCCTTTTCCACTGCCCTGGCAGGGACTGTATATCTTAATCAGTCCCCTACCTTTCTGGGAGTTGAGTTCTACTGTAGGTTTGAATAAAGTTATCATTGCCTGTTACACACTGTCCAGTGCAGTTTTTTCTTTGACAGTCCCTTTCCCAAATTTACTCAGTTTACTTACACCTTACATAATTCAGTGATAATGTGTTCTTTGAAAGATACGAAATAATATTGAAATCATGATTATTTGGAAAGCCAAACCTTTATTACTAAAAATGTTTCTATTCTAAATACATCTCTACAAAGCAAGATAATTCATTTAAATAAAAAAAAAATTCCCCAGGCATTCTTCTTGTTTTTTTAATTGCAAACACCTATAAAGTCTATTAGGCTTATCTTTAGGCTTTGCATAAGTGAGATTCACCACAAGAGTTTATTGCTTTGCTCAAATGTATTTTTATTGAACTTATGTCATATTTACTTTTATAAAATATGCTCCTTTTGTATAAAGAAATCACCAATTTTGACCACCTAGGCATTTATATGCCTTGTAAGTTTTATGATTTAGAAAAAAAACTCAAACATGTTGTATAAATTTATTGGTACTTATACCATGATTATTTCTTCTTCTAGCATAGGAAATATTTTCTACCTAATAATACATGTACATTTAAAATGACTCTAGATGGGTTTTATACTTACAGTATTTTTAATAAAATTTTACATTACTAACATTAATAGATATCAGCTCATCAGTTAATTGTGTATATAATTGTGTATTATAATTCCAAGGAGCACTAAATTAAGATGGACTTAATGTAGCAGAAGTGGGAAAAACTAAATTCAAGTCTCACTTTTCATAAGATAAAATTTTGAAGTTGTCAGGTGTAATTTATAATTATAGTCTTGCTTCAAGGTATATAAATTCCATTCCCAGAGGATAAAGCTTAAAAGAAGAAGCTTTTATGCAAAACAAATTGATTTGTATCAGCAAAGCCTCCATGTAAATATTAACTTAAGATTGATGCATACTATATACCAATAATTATCAATTTAACTTTATTGGTTCCTGCATATTTTTGTTGAAACTTATGAACATAAACAATCGTAATGTGGGGTCTGATTATTAGTTGTGTTAATTACATACTGTCTTCAATGTTTATTACAAAGCTCTTAACATTTTTGAATGGACGTGTTTGGCCTTCAGCTGGTTCAAAATTCTGCTTCAAAATCATGAACTTGAATGTATTTGAACCTAACTACTCTGAGTCCAGATTGTTTGCAAAGTTTCTAGAAACATTTACAGCCCTTACCCCTAAGGATATTGTTAGGTTATTTTTCCATATCCTGCACAAAACACAAAGTCAACCAGAGTCAACTGTCGTTTGTTGCAGTGATGAAATTCCTGAGCCTTATTTTCCTATAAAAACCACTAATCCATCTAAAACACTCTTTCAAATCTGAAGGTCTATTTTCTTGCTTTTATATAATATGAATTATATAATAGTATTTGTACAAAGCATAAACTGCTTTCCAGTGTGCAGGTTATGATAGAAATATAGATCGTTATTCAAGATTTAGTTTGCTTTCGTGTTTGACTCTCTTTTCAGTGGTAATAGCTCCTGTTTATAAAATACTGTAGTAATACAAAATAGTGTATGTAAAAATATACATGCACAAAATAATAATTGTAAAATGAACACCCATGCTTCCATTGCCCTGTTCATAAAATAAATCTTTACCTATACTTTTATTGCTCTCTGTGAGTTCCTCCATTTTCTACCTTCAAGAGGTAATACCTTGCCAATTTTTGGCTTGCAAATCATATTTTGTTCCTCAAATGTTCAATTTAGATTTTCCTAGCAGGATTTATAAACTGAATATATGGTGTTGATGGGTTGTGTTTAAAATATGAAGCTCTAATACTGTGCATATAAAAACTTAATAAGACTACACTGGGCACAGAGTAGTACAAATTACTTGTTGATAGAGATGTTAGAAATTGAAGACATGCAAATTTTCATTTAGAACTTTCATGATTTTTATGTTAAAGAGAGTGATATCGTATTCATATATGCTCATTGTACTGATTTTGTTTCTGTGTCATAGCTTGTTTTATAAGGATAGAGAAGTGTGACAAAGATAAGTAAACTCCATCCTCTGGAATCAGACAGCTCTGGAGCAAATCATAGCTACAACGCTTACCATGCAGTAGGAAATCACTCTGTTTCAGTTTCCTTAAATTGAATTTAGAGATAATAATTACTCTTTTGTCATACAGTTGTTTTAAGAATTAAATGAGATGGAGAGAATAAAACATTCAGCAGAGTGATTGGAACATGGTAGATTTCAAGAAATTGTAAACGTTATTTTTATGGATGACATAATCTCTTCTATGAAACATTAGTAGGAAAGCAAATGATGGAATGGTCCATAACCACATTTTTTTCCTGAAATCTATACTGTGTGTCATACTGCTAAGTTTCAGTGTTCTATGACATCCATCTGTAAGTCCTGTTTCCCAAGTTCTATGCGCCTCCTAAAAGATCAACTTGATCTAGTAGAGTAGTTCTCAAAGTGTGATCCTCTCAGGGGCTCTGTAAGGTCAAAACTATTTTCATAATAAAAGTAAGATATGGTAGCAGTTTGATATTATTGATGAATTCCAAAAAGAAATATAGATTATGTTTTAAACTGGTCTGTTCCTCTGGCATGATAACTCTTTGATTGTATTAGATTCAGCTAAGTCTGATTAAATTATGTTACGATAGGGCTTTGTTCCAACCACGTCATTAGAGTGTGACTCAGAATCAAGTCCTAGCTCCCGTGGGCTGATAAAACAGACACACAGAAGCAGATACACAGGAAGAGAGCATACTGGATAATCTACAGCTGACCTTGTGGAGTGAACAGACCAGCTGGGCCTGGAGAAATGAGCCCTGGGGAGAGAAAGGAGCCTTTTGCCAGCCTACAGCTGAAATCAGAAGCTGGGACCACCGAGCCTTAAGAGGAAGGAGAAAGGCTGAACCCTTGCAGACACCGCCCTCCATCTTGGTTCAACACGTGGCTAATGACTTTGGATGAGAAAGTACCTCTTATGGTATCTTGAATTGGACTCGATGGGGCCTTGTGACTGTAAGCTTCTACCCCAAATAAATACCCTTTATAAAAGCCAACAAGAGTTCTTGTACTTTGCATCAGCACCCCTTTGGCTGACTAATACAGATATCATATGTGTTTTCTCTTTCATTCTATCACAAATGTAGAGTTACTTTTAAACAGGCTGCGTGATATGTGATATCACAACAATTAAAGGTAGAAAGAGATATGGGGTTCCAAGAACTTCTATTGAACATATATTAAAAGGATTTGAAACATGTAAAACAAAGACACCCTCCTAATTTTTTTGGAAAATACAGCTTTTAAAAGTATTATTTATGGCTAATGTAATTGGTTTATATGGTTATTTTTAATGAATTAATATATACATGTTTTGAATTTTTCTGTTTTAATTTCTAATATATTAAAATATGGTAGACAGAAACAAACCACATTTTAAAAAGATCTTGGTTTCTCAATAATTTTTAACAGTGTAAAGGCGTCCTAAGTCCCAAAATGCTTGATAGATGCTTTTCTAATGTAAATTTCTATTACAATTCTCCCTCCACTATTGCTTTGAGTTGCAATATACAATCAATGTTCTTGATTTTAGTGAAAGCTTTCACCTCTCTAGCCATAGTAAAGACTGGGGATATGCACAGGCTGCTTTTGCTTTTTTTAATCCCTTGGTGAATACAGACACTTGTGCTTTGTCTTTTCCAGGTCGATTTTTAACATAATGGAGTATAGTGGGCCTGGGAAGTGATCCATAATTTGTTTGTTTCTTATGAGCTTTCTTTTTGCTTTGCTTTCTCTTTCTCCACCGAAAAAAAAATAAGAAAGAATTTCTTTCTGTCTCATGAGAGAGGAGTATTTCCCACAGGATTTTCTAATCAATACTCTAACTTTAATTACCTGAAATGGACTGAGGAAAAAATGGATGTAATGCACATTCTTGTCTCAGTCTTCTAGGGATGAGAAGCTGCTCAAGCACAACACTATCATATAGTGTTAATATACTCAGACTGGATAAATTCATATCAACAACAACATTTGGATTATTGGATGCTTACTTAAGTCAATTGAAAAGAGATTTTGTGGGGATGTTTTTCTTGCTCCAACTTCAAAGTGTCACGAATGTTGGCATTTATGTTGCCGCCAATGGCAGATTGTATTTATAGGAGGCAATGATTGGTTAACCAATCAAAGGTGATTCAATAAGTTTGGATTTTAATCAAGAGCCCTCATTGGTTAATATTGTCTTTGTCACTTTCAAGTGATCCTACGTTTATCTTTTTCTGAAATACAGAAGTTATTTTATTAGCTAAAGAAAAACATAGTCAAGATTGGATGACCCATGTTGCGTTTTTCACTTTGAATGACTCAGCAGGGATAGATTTTTTATTTGTGAATTTTCCTATTCTTTGTAACTCTGTCTCTGGCGCTATAAAGCTCTTCACACTCAGAGCAACATCATACCATTGCACCTTAATAAAGTCTTTATATTTTGTTTGACTTAAATAAGAGATGCTTATTACTTTATTTTTGACAAAAAAGTTTTTTCGAGAGTGATTATGTCAAACTCTATATTAGGCACTATTAATTCAGGAAGGTGTTTCTATTTGATCAATATAAATAGTGTGTGTGAGTGTGTTTATAAATGTATATAGATAGATATTTGTGTGTAGGTGTGTGAGTAGGTATGTATGCATATATGAATATATGTATACAGAAATTGTTTTGCCAGGGAAATATTATCTAAACCCAGTACCTTTGAGTCAATATACAATCTCTTAAATTTCAAAAGTTATGACAGAAAGAGCAAATGCAAATCCACATAATTTTTCCGTTAAAGATTGCCATAGCAAAGATTATATATATAACATAGTAAATAAGTTGTTTGCTTTATAATTAATATTGGTTGGAATCAATTATATATATATATATACATGTATGTGTGCAAATATGTATGTATGCAAATGTATATATGCAAATGAATAACTCTTGCCAGATTACTTTTCTGTTTAAAAATTGTGAAAAATTTTAATAGCTTAAGTTGAAGTTAATTTTTAAAGAGAGGGAAGTGAACTGGCCAATGCAAATACTCATAGCTTGATTGACGTTTCATTGTTATCATGTACTAGCCATTAGAAAGTGTAGCCTCTCCCACCATTCATTTCTATGGCCTCCTAAATCTCACGTATCAAGAAGCCTTATTACCTGAATATTCTCCTATTTTCATTTTAATATTTCTTCAATACTACTGAGAGGTAGTAATCTAGTTTAGGAAACACTAGCATTTTTCTCTAAAAATTATTGTGGCAAAGGCTCTTGACGCTTCTGAATTACTCATGTATTCTCTCCCTCTAAGTGTATATTACTTCTGGCCAGTAAACTGTGATAATTTCAGGCTGAATCGGAACACAGCTAGTCTGCTTTTTATCTCTTTTACCCGCACTTTGTAAAATAGGAAACCACATACTACATATCATGAACCTAGTCAGCTAACCATGTAATAACTAAAACGTATGATTTTTCGCCATTTCTGTTTTTTATCTTTTAGTGGTTGGTGTTAATTAGTCCAATTAATACAGTGATTTACTTTAAATTTTTTCTATAACATGTTTTAAATGTGTTCAAAGAAAAAAAGAGGCAATCAATTTCCATAAATATGGGAGAATTTTTTTGGTTGCAAGTTATTTGATGTCATATCAAACCTGCATTTTCCAAAGCACGTTCTACTCAATATTAATCCTATAGATAATCATCAAAATAATTCCATGTTCCAATAAATTATGAAATGTCATGTTATATACTAACCCATCTCATAGCATTCTGTGGAGATTGAAACCAATGTACTTAATGTTTAGAGCAATCCTGCAGTGAATAAAATGGTTTAAACTCCTTTAATTCAGTACTGACTTGACCCAAAAAACTTATTATTAAATAAGACCTTAATAACACACTCCAAAAATAGTGTTCCACTGCACAAACATTTGGAGATATTTTATTAAATTATATTTGATTATAATATCATACTAATATTATTGCAGAAAACCAGTCATAATAAATATTTAAATGTGTGCTTAAAATCGTATTGTAAAATTATCTTTCAATAAGAATGACTTAGCATTTGACCTAGTAGAGTGAAATCTTCTTTAGAGCAGATAGTAAATCTTATATTAATATTTCCAATGTTTTCCAAGTGCTTTATATTTAAATAGTTGTCAACAAATTAATGCAATATTTCCCATTACATATCTTTCTACATGAATAGAAGAACTGAGAAAAGATAACTAAAGGACACTGAATTCCCAGTTTAAATACCAAACTGGTAAGGAAAAATAAATTCAGTGAAATGAATTTAGATTACAAACTCTTGACTAAGCTGGACATTAATATTTATGTTTAAAAATAGTTTTTAGGTTAACAAAATTGTATAGTTTTACCACTGGCAGACAAGTAAAACGACATTATGACAGGTGTTATCATGGCCAAGTCTCCATTATTGACCTTAAATTGCCGGAAATTCTATAGTTATTTATCTCTGGGATAAAATTATCTTGGCCATGGTAGACAGACAAGTAAGCAAACAAGCAAATCATTCCCATAGTGGGCATAAAATTGGATCTCAAAAATTTGTAGCACATATTTGTTATTATTCTACTTTTAATAATAGAAGTTGAAATTTGTTTTGGAACTTTATTGAGCAAATCTTCCATTACTTTTTCAGAAATAATTGCATGCACTGTTGGGAATCAGTGACCCCTCAACTGGTCTATTATATCTGGCCATCATTACTACTATTTTCATATGAAATCATTTCTAATTGTAATTATTTCCCCCAAATTGGAGCATTATACAAATAATTTACAGATGTCTATGAATGTAGATGATATATACCATTTTCTTGAGTCTATTATTTTAAAATCATTTTTCTAAGAAGCAATAAAGGACTCTGATAATTGTGTATGAAGCAAATCTTTTAAAAAATTACCCAAAACACTTTTTAATCTATCTTTGAAATTACCTGCAAGTATTTTAAATAGCTAGTGTTTCTCAAGAACACATTCTGCATCAAAAAAAAAAAAAAAAAAAAAATGAAGTCTATGAATATCATTGACTGATGGAGAAAAAATATTAAATGTATATATTTCCGAAAACTAACAAAAGAAATGTTTAAATAGATTAGAAAAATGGCTTCATATAATGAATCCCAAAGTGTGATCTCAATTAATTTTTAGACTTACTATACTTATTAAAGTGATCTGAAGAATATTATTATATCATTATTATGATGTATTAATAAATATCATAATCTATTATTATTGACAAAGTAAAAACATAAGCAAGAGATGTTTAGCATACTGTCAGGGTATTTACATATAACAGAATTGCAAGGAGAGTGCCAACTGTATTTGAAGAATTATGTTAGAAATATTTACCTAAGTGAAGTCAAATAATTCACTCAATTTTTTCCTAGCAATTAAGCAACAAGGCCAGATATGTGGTACCTGATCTCTCTGACTCCTTAGATATTGTTCTTTCCATTGCAATGGTAAAATTAAATGAAATTTTAAGATATTCAGAGAAATATTTACTTGAGCTCACAAAGGAAGACAGTATTAGGAAATGTTACCTAATGGACATGGCAATGCTAATTTCAATACAAATTATGTATACGCAAATGTAAATAATCCAGTGAAAGTAAAGGAGTAGAAGCAGCTACACCAGAACTTCTTTAGTAAAATCAGATTTTAAAAGAGATTTTACAAAAGATAAGGAGCAATGAATACCAAGGACCAAACAACAACAACAGAAAAAGGGGCTGTGAGTGATCATCATCACTGAGTTCAGAATCAAGATGGTTAAATTCCAAAGTTTCTTGAAGCTTGTGGACATGACAAAGTCTGGTGATACCTCCTGCTCCATGGTTTGGTTGGAGTAAGGACTTGAGCACATGGTCCCTCACAGGGAGGAGTGAATTCAGCCTAGACAGGAAGCTATTCTTGATGACAAGAAACTTGGTAAGGGATGGATTGTGAAGACAAATGTGGCCAGTGCTTACCACGAGTGTAATGATGACTTAGAGATATTTTTCACATAAGAATTTAATTATAGCACAATTGATGGGCTCTTTAAATACCTTGGCAAACATATTCTTCCCAACCTTCGTGACTCAATGAGAATAACAATAACAATAGAAATGATAAGTGGCAGTTGATAACATTTATTGAGTGCTAAATATATTTAAGGAATCAATAACAACCCTATTGAGTATAACAACTATCCTTATTTTTGATATAAGAAAATTGAGATGTAAAGAGGCTAGATGGCTCGCCCTAGCAGCAGAAGCTGAATTCAAATTCAGGTTTTTCACGTTTGAAGCCTATTTTCTCAAATAATAGATAAGACAATAGTATGTATAATTTTTTTCTTATTCTGAACTAAAACAGGGTTTATTATGTAAAATATGTTTAACAGATCATTTTTCTTTCTTGACTTAATTGTATGCTCTTAAAATTATTTCAATATATTGTAACATAACTGCTTGGTTATATATTAATAATGAATCAAGCTAATCAGGAATAATAAATATTGTTAATGGTAGCAAGTTTACCCAAGAATATTGGAAAAGTTAAATAAAAATATTGAACCAATATAAAAACAAAGGTAATTGTTAATACTAATGATAGTCAAGCATTCTAGTAAAATTAAGGAAGTAGTCACATTATAGAAAAATAATTAAATTTAGTACCTTCTTCTCTCCATAATATGTTAGCTACTGCAGCATGTTAAAAAAAAAGAGAGAGAGAGAGAGAGAGAGAGAAAGAAGTGTGAGAAATGAGAGCTTCAACTGTATAATAATATAATTATGTACTAAAAAGTTCATACTATTTTGCCAGGTTAGAACATGCACATAAACGTAGTTACAGTGAATTCAACAAACTACTTTAAATTAGCACAACAGTAAAATACTGGGACAAGCTAATACTCTGAACGTATCTTGAAATATCCAATTCTTCTCTGGAATAAAGATTTTGTTAATAAACAAAGAACATTTTATGCATCATTGAAAAAATGGAATTTTTAGTTAATTTATTGAAATACATATTAGAAGAAGCATTGGGAGATAAAACTATTAAGTTGGCAGTATAATTAAGTTATTGATATAAAAAGTTATATATTTTTAAAATTCTGAATAATGATAATATATAGTATTCCTGAACAAGAAGAGTTCTCATAAATACAAGATTTTGAACACTATTCAGTTTTGGAAGCAGAAATAATGGTTTTTATTTTTTACAAAGAAGGGACCTATTTTAAATTAGTACATGTTTTTATTGTTTTAATCTGGACAGAAGAAAACATAACTTAATGTTTCATATTTGAAGTGTTTCTAGACAATAGGTTTGTTAAAAATTATATATGGGCCAAATGGTTAGTGAGCTCAAATATTCAGAAAATTTTAAATAAAAACACCAATTAGAAATATTCTCAAGGTGCTGCCAGACTAATAATTTAAGGTAATCCAAAGTCTATATAATATTTAAATAAAATAATATAAATGAAAAGAAGGTATAACTAATGAAAAACCTCATACAACTGTAATTACTACTGTTGCAATTTGACCAAATTAAAGTATAATTCTTTTTTTTTTTTTTTTTTAACTGAACCCATGTAGGTGTGAGCTGCAAAGCTAAGCCTGAAGTCTAGCACTCATGACTTGAAGTTAGAGGTCCAACTGATGCAGTTTTCAGTGTAGATATATTTCTTTAAAAAAATTTTTTTGAAGAGTATTTTTTGAGATTCTCAGTGGTCTTAAGTTCAGTTATTCAAACATGCCTGTAAGATACATCCATTCCTTCAGACATTTTGTGACGTTATTCTTGTTGCCTACAGTGTGTTTGGGACAAATATGAAAAGGGCAGTCCCTATTCTCACAGAGAAGCTGTAAAACCTGTGAGGGGAGAGATCCATGTAAACAAATAACATTAACCATGTGATAAGTATCATAAAAGAAGCAAATATTGTGTCCAGTGACTATGGAAGGACAGAATGACCATCCCTGAGGGCGCAGAGGTTGGGCAGTAGAAGGACAAGCTTCACTGGGACGGTGATGTTCAAGCAAGGTATTGTTATCCAGGCATTCAAGAGGGCTGTGAGGCACAGGGCAATAGAGAGTTTATCTCATACACAAGGAAAGCCATGTTCAAGGAATACCAACAGGACATTGTGTAGCATATTCTGAGGATTTAAATTAAGTTGGTTTTGTTGCAAGATAAAACAAAAAGATGAGGCTAGAGAATTTGTCCACAATAAAATCAAGGAAGTATTTGTACATAATGCAACAGAAATTAAATTTTCCTCTGTTGGCCCATTAAAGGAAGAATAATGATTAGACTTAAGTGTATTACTCTGGCTTTATTAAAATGGTAATTAGGCTTGATTCCTCCTATGTCCATCCATTCACTTTGGGCGTATTGGTTGAGCAACAAGCATGTATCAAACATTGTGATTGGTGCTGCAATACACAGGTTGGAGCAGAACAAGTGTCTGTATTAGTATAGCTCATATCCTAGTGAGGGAGCTAAACAGTATTCAAGTCATCACAGAAGAAAACTGGAAAAGCATAATTTTGATGTATTATGAAAGAGAAAAACATAGTAATATATGAATGCTTATAATGGGTGTATTTGATACAGTGAAACTGGTAGGAACTTCAATAAAGGTATAATTTCTGAGGAGAAATCTAAGAGGAGTAAGAGTGAACTAGGTGAGAATTATAGGCACAAGTTTGCCAGATGCTGGGACAAGCATGTACAAACTCCTAAAGATAGATAAAAGCAGTGTGACTGTAAAGGACTTAAGACATTAAAGGACTAACTAAGGGATGTTTTTAAGATAGGCAATATTGTATGAGTAAATACCAAAAATAGAGAGTTTGCAGTATCAAATATGGTAATATTCAAGGCACTAAATAGTAAACTTACAATAGAAACTAAAAACATAGCATCATAATATAAGAGGCAAAAACTGTTAAGACTAGAATGAGAAATTGATAAATCCGAATACATATTCAGCTTCTTTAGCATATCACTCTCAGTACTAGAAAAAAAGACAATGTTTCAAAAATGAAAGTATGGGGGATGGGATGTGACCTAAGCGGTTGAGCACCTACTCCCTACATGAGAGGTCACGTTTCATCTCCGGTGCCTCCTAAAAACAAAAAAACAAACAACAAGCAAACAAATGAAAAAAACTGACTCGGGGGAGCCAATGTGGCTTAGTGGTTGAGTGCCGGCTTCCAAAATACAAGGTCCTGGTTTCAATTCCCGCCCTGGTAACTCAGGGAAAAAAAAAAAAAAAAAAGAAAGTATTACCATGAATTAGTGTAAGTATAGTAAGTGTTTATTTTTAAGTGCTTTCGGAAGATTTTCAAGAGTGATCACAAAATGAGCTACAAAAGAGAGTCTCTATATATTATGTAGATATATTCCAATAATCAAAAATTATTTAAGTTATTTTCAGAAAACAATGAAGTAAATATACAAATGCATGACAGGAATTTAAGCTCACAATATTCAATGAATGAATATTTGTAAAAATCAAACTACAATTATAATTAAAATAAAACACAACCAAAAGAGAATTCAAAAAGTGAAACCAAAAATTTTTGACCAAATAATAACACATTGACTTAAATGATGCATTACTGAGAAAAATATATAGATTAAAACAAAGAAAAAAGTAAGGGAGGGAGGGAGGGAGGAAGGATGAAAGAATGAATTTCTGTAGTTCTGATAATTTCAAATGAATGTAGTTTTGCTAATAAATTTGATAATCTGGATATAATAAAAATTCCTAGGAAATGCAAATTTCCAAAGTGAACAGTAAAGAAGAACCTGGATAAAATAACCATGAT
Source organism: Tolypeutes matacus (assembly GCA_026826555.1). Classification (NCBI taxonomy): domain Eukaryota; kingdom Metazoa; phylum Chordata; class Mammalia; order Cingulata; family Chlamyphoridae; genus Tolypeutes; species Tolypeutes matacus. The sequence continues at coordinate 3,829,440 of JAKSZT010054457.1, forward strand.
ATAGATTGAAGCTTTTTTCAGATAACTTCCTCAAAATACTTTTAGGGTCTGGTATTTTTATAATCACTTTTTACTTTTTCTCAAGAAACATATAATTCCACTTATATTTAATATTGTTAGAACACAGATCAATATTCCTATTCATTTTATAAAATCAGCAAAACTGTTACCAATGCCTGATAATGTAGTAGCAGAGTAAAGGGAATCACAGGTCACTCTCTCTAATGGTGAAAATCATAAATAAAATGTGAGCAAAATTGATCAGCATATTAAAAGTTTAATTGATCATGAACAGGATCTTTCCTGGAATGAAAGAATGATATGGTAACACTTTAGTTAAAAAACCAATTCATTTAATAAATCACATAACTATGTCAAAAGAGAATAATCAATATAAATTATATAAACAAAAATGTGATATGATAATATACATCAGATATTACTAATTGCATTATAAATATTCTGAGCAAACAGAAAACTAAGAATAGAGGCATATTTTACAAAAACAAATTAAGCAAAATAAGAAATTTAATCAAAGTAGTAGAGAGCAATTGTTATTATTTGAACTTATTTTTTGATGGCTTGGACAATATAAAATGTGTAAGTGTTGTGAATTAAAAGGGAAGATGTTCCAGAAAATGAGAAAAGGAATCAACTCCTCTTTTTCTCTCCAGTCCCATCTTCCCTCCCTCCTCTTCTTTCCTGTCCCCACCTCCACATAATACAATTTCTATGTTAACAGGAGAAACAACGCCAGCTGTTCTTCTTCCTTCCATTGTCAATACTGAATAAAGTGCAGAACAAACAACAAAGAGCAGTGATGCTCTAGCAGCTGCAGTTACTGGCACATAGAAAAAGAGAATGGGGTCGAGGATGCTCAGCAGAAAACTGATAAAGAGTGCAAAGGAAACTAGGCCAAGTAGCAGCTGTGTAGTCAACCGTGGCTATAGGAAGAATGAATGTTAGCACCGAAATGTGAGAACATTTTTGACTATCACAGTTACTATACACACATGTACCCTTTAATTATCGCTCACTTTTGAAAATAAAGTGTGGTCAGGCATGACTTTGAGAGTAAGATATAAAAATACTTTCCCTCCCATATATATTTTCTTGACTAACATTTCCAATAAAACATATCTTTCCCATTTTAATTGCATAAGAAAGAATAGCATAGGAAAATTATCAGATTCAAATAAAATGTAAGAAATCATATATTATAGGCACAGATTTGCAAATTTGGAAATGAGCATCTTTATGTGAATATATGATTTTAAAAAATGTATAGAATTTAGCCTCACTGAAGAGTAATGGTATACCCAGCATGCAAAAGTATAAAGCAAAATAGTCAAATGCCACACCTGCTAAAATATGTGTGAACAATTTCTAAATACATTTGAAACTCACCTTTTGATACTGAATATAATTTTGGTATTTTGATATTAACTATAAATGTACAATATCTAATTTGTAACTCCTATTTGAATAGTCTCCTATCCAGCATATGGTGCTTTTAAATATATCATTTCTACCCATTGTTAAATATATTTAAGAAAAATTAAAAGCTATATAATCACTGACCCAGAATAAAAATAATAACAATCAGGGCAAACATTTATTGAATCCTCATTGTGTGCCTGTGCTTTAGAGTATTCATTCCATTAAAAGCTTCATTTCTGTAAATGTCTCTAATATACTTAATTCCTATAATAGCTTAATCTATGACATCAAATAAAGCAAATATGTTAAAAATTTAAGAAACTAATCAAATAGTCTCGAGTAAGATAATATTGTAGAAATTTTTTGATGAGCAGAACATCTACTTCTGTCATGTGAGAGATGAGAATGGACTGAGGAGTAGAACCAGATTAAGGGAGGCCTTGAACAGCTTGAATAAAAAAAAAAAAAAAAAAAAAAAAGTCTAATTAGAAAAAACTTAGATGCTATGCTTCTGTTTTATTTTGATTGGTTGCCAAAATGCAATATACCAGGAATATGTTGGCTTTTACAATGGGGATTTATTAGCTTAAAAGTTTATAGTTCCGAGGCTGTGAAAATGTCCAGATCAAGGCAATATGAGGGGGTGCTTGCTCCTGAAGACTGGCTGCTGGTGATCCTGGATTCACCTATCACATGGCAAGGCTCATGGCAGTGTCTGTTGGACTCCCTTCACTTCTGGGTTTCATTGCTTCAGCTTCTAGCTTCTCCTCACTCTTTCTCTCCTTTTGTGGCTTTTTTCTTCTCCATATTCATCCCATTTATAAAGGGCTCCAGTAAGAGGATTAAGACCTACCCTGGGCTATGCCCTACTGAAGTAACCCAATCAAAAGGCCCCATCCACAACAGGTTTACACCCACAGGAATGGATTAACTCTAAGAACATAAATTTCTGGGGTCTATCCAGCTTCAAATGACAAAGCTTTCAAAAAGTTTTATGTTTCACTTTTCCTTATAAATCCTTAATTCAATGGACTTGATTTTGTGGATGATGTAAGCAAAAGATATCATGCCATTTTTTGTAGTGAGCACCAATTTTCCTATCATTTATTGATTAGTCCTTCCACTTCCCAGATCTTCAGTGTTACTCCTGTCATTTAACATGCTTCCTTATAAGCATTGGTAGATTTTTGAAACATTCCCTTTGTTCTTTGGATCTAATGTCAATCCTATCATCAATAACACAGGGTTTAAAAACACATATTAAAATTTATAACTTTTCTATAAATTTGTTCCTGGGAAAGCAATGCATAGATGTATGATTATTTTTCAAGAATAACATAAAAGGGAGGGATGGGGAACTATGAGTATGCTGTATGTATAGGTTATTGAAATCAAGTTAGAAGCAATGAACAATAAATTGCAATTGTTTTAGGATGCTAAGAGTAACTGTAAAGAAAATATGTAAACAAAAACTAATAAAGATAGGATAAGTGATTCAAAATGGCTCCTTTTAAAAGATAATCTAAACAAAAAGGGGGGCAGTAATGAAAAAAGGAAGGACAGAAAGGATAATTTCCTTAAATATAATGGGTTATATTTAATCAGCCAATCTGCAAAAAAACAAACAAACAAACAAACAAAAAACAGATTTTGGCTGATGTATAAAGAAACATGATTAAACTTTATGCTGTTTACAAAGACCCATCTTTGACTCATGGATACAAATAGGTTGACAGTAAAGAACAGAAGAAAGTATTTCATGCAAATAGTAATCATAAAAGTGAATGTGGCTATATTAATATTAGGCAAAATAGAACTAAATAAATTGTTATGAGAGACAAAGAAGGACATTCCATATCCATAAAAGGGTCAATTCAAAAAGAGAATTTAACAATCATAAAAATATTTGCAACAAACAGCAGAGCACCAAACAACATGAAGCAAATATTGAGATAATGGAAGGGAGAAAAAGACAGTAATAGTTGGATATTTCAATATGCAAATTTCAATACTGGAGAGAATGTCTAAACAAAAGATTAATAAGGATATAAAGGATATGAACAACACTGAAAATCAACTAGATATGATCAACATATATAGAACACTTCACACAACAACAGCAGAGCACACATTCTTTTCAAGTGTACACAGATTATTCTTATCTATGATAGGAAATATGTTAGGACACAAGAAAAGCCTCAATGAATTTAAAAATATTGAAATCATAAAAAGAAACCTTTATAACCTATAAGGAATGAAGCTTGAAATCAATAACAGAATAAAAAATGGAAAACCAACAAATATGTAGCAAATAACACATTCTAAAAGAGCCAATGAGTTAAAAAAGAAATTACAGGGAATATCAGAAAATATTTAGAAACAAATGAAAACAGAAACAACACACTAAAACTCATGGGATGCAGTGAAGACAATGTAAAGAGGGAAATTTATAACTATAATTGACAATATTAAAAAAGAGAAAGCCCTCAAGTTAATAACTGAAATTAACATCTTGGGGAACTAGAAAAACAAGAGCAAAGTAAAACCAAAGTTAGCAAAAGAAAGGAAATAATTAAAATTAGAGCAAAGATAAATGAAGCAGAAAAACAATTGAGAGAATATACAATATGGAATTAGATTATTTGAAAAAACAATAAAATTGACACACCTTTAGATAGACTGACAAAGAATGAGAAAAATGCAAATAACTGAATTCAGAATGGAAAACGGTGATACTAATAATGACATTACATAAATAAAAAGGATTATAAGAGAATATTATAAACAACTGCACAGCAAAATAGATAATCTGGAGGAAATGTAAAAATTGCTACAAATGCATCATTGTCAAAATTGATGCAACAAGGAATAGAAAACCTCAATAAACCTATAATGAGTACAGAGATTAAATCAATAATCAAAAACCTATCACCCAAAATTTTTCGGGGAAAAATGGCTTTCCTGAAGAAGACTACCAAGCATTAAAAGAAAAATTAATTATTGATCTTTAAATTTTTTTCCCAAATAATTCAAGAGGAGGGAACACTTACTAATTCATTTGATGAAGTAAGAATTAGTCCTTTACCTAAGGTAAAGACATCACAAAAAAAGAAAATTAGAAACCTATTTTCCTTATGAATATAGATGCAAAATTCTTTATTAAATTCTAGCAAATCAAATCTAATGGAATATTAAATATATTATACCACGTGATAATGTGGGGTTCATCCCAGCAATGCAAGGGTGGCTCAACATATGAAATTCAATCAATGTAATACACTAAATGAACAGAATAAAGAAAATAAAAACAATGAATATCTCAATAGATGTAGGAAAGGCACTTAACAAAAGAAATGAAAGGCATTCAAACTGCAAAGGAAGAAATAAAGCTATCTCTATTTGCAGATGGCATAATTTTATATATAAAAACTTCATAGGAATCCACAAGAAAACTATTAGAGGTAACAAGTGATTTCAGCAAAATGCCAGGGTACAAGAGCAACACACAAAACAGAACTGTGTTTCTATACACTAGCAATGAACATAGAAATTGGCTCACATGACTGTGTGGATGGACAAGTATGAATATTGCAAGCTGGAAATTTTGTGAAAGGTTTTTGATAAATTACCCAGAAAGAGAGCTTGGCTGCCTAAATAGAGGTGGGGATTCTTCCTTCTGACAGTTGAAATGATCAGTTCTCCTTTTCAGGGTTTCAACTGATTTGATGAGCCTTCTTTCATTATTGAAGGCAATCTACTTAGTTGAATGTAGATGTAATCAACTTATTGATAGTTTAAATCCATGAAATATACTCACAATAACAATTGGGTCAGTGCTCGCTTGATCAAACTGGGCATATTAACCTAGTCAAAGTGACACATGAACTTGACTATTGCAATATCTAAAAGAATAAATATCTAGGAATAAATTTAAATAAGGATACAATAGACATGTGTACTGAAATCTAGAAAACATTGCAGAGAGAAAGTAAAGAAGAATGAAATAAATGGAATGGTATCTCAAATTCATGGATTTGAAGACTTAACATTTTTAATATGTCCACATTACCCAAAGCAATATACAAATTCAATGCAATCTCAATTAAAATTCCAGCAGTCTTTTTTTTTTTTTTTTTTTTTTTTTGCAGCAATGGAAAGAGTGATTGTGAGATTGTTATGGAACTGCAAGGAGTCCCAAATTTCCTAAACAATATTGAGAAAAAAAGGAATAAGATTAGAGGACCCACACTTTCTGATTTGAAATTGTATTACAAAGTGACAGTACTCAAAACCATGTGCTACTGGTACAAAACTAGACAAACAAATCACTGGAATAGAGTAGAAAGCCCAGAAATAGACCCACACTTCAAAGGCTGATTAATTTATTTCATGCAGTAGGGAAAGAATATTCTTTTCCACAAATTATTTTGGGAAAACTGGATATCCATATGCACAAGAATGAAGTTAGACCTACACCTCACATCATATAGAAAAATAAACTCAAAATGGATCAAGAGACTAAATACAGCAGCTAAAACTATGAAACACTTTGACAGTAACATAGGGGCAAAACTTCTTGACTTCATATTTGGCAAAGTATTCTCAGATATGACACCAAAACCAAGAATAACAAAAGAAACAATAAATAAATTTTATTTCATCAAAATTAAAAAGAAATTGTGCACCAAGGGACTCCACTATGAAAGTAAAAAGAAATCTACAAAAAGTGAAAAAAATAGTTTCAACCCTATATTTGATAAGAGTTTAATATCCAATATTTAAAAAGAACTACAACAGAACAAGAAAAAGACAAATAACCCAATTAATTATCTCTATTTTCAGAGGACATGACCCTACATATATATAATCCTGAAAAATCAACATCAAACCAACTAGAGCTAATAAATTCAGCCAAGTGGCGGAAACCTGCAAAACCTGGTAGTGTATCTACAGACAAGTAATGAATAATCTGAAGACAAAATCAAGAAAAAAATTCCATTTATAATAATAACTAAATAAACAAATATCTAGGAATAAATTTAACCAAGAATGGAAAGGACTTATACATGGAAAACCATAAAGCATTGCTAAAAAAGTCAAAGAAAACCTAAATAAATGGAAGGATATTCTGTATTCATGGAGCTGAAGACTACATATTGTGAAGATGTCAATTCTATTCAAAGTGATTTACAGAATAATGCAATCCTGATCAAAATTTCATCAGTCTTCATTGAAGAAAAGGAAATGCCAATCAAATTTATATGGAAGGTTAAGGGTACCAAATAGCCAAAATCATCCTGTAAAAGAAGAAAGCTGGAGGACTCTTGCCTCCTAACTTTGAAACTTATTAAAAAGCTACTGTATCAAACCACATGGACTGGCACAAGGACAGAGTTATAGAAAAGTATAAGGGAAAGTGGGCACTGAGAGAGGGAGAGAATTAAAACAAATCAGGATTTGGGAGAAAAATCTGCACAAAAACAAACAGAACAGATCGAATTTCACAGAGAAGGAACAGAGGAAAGGAAGCTTTCTCCTGGAGATGAAACAATTGTACAAAGAGTGAAATCTTTAAAATTGTACTATATTATCCAGTGCAAGAATCAGGTGAAGAAGAATAGAGACAATCTGAACAGTTAAACATGGACTACTCTAAACATCCAGAATAAGTTGGAATAAGTTGAACCAAGCATCTGAGAAAAGTCTTAACACAAAGCCAATGAATAATAAAACCTGAGGCAAGAGGGAGAGACTGACCTTTAAAGAAAGCACATCAAAATAATCAGTTGCCCAGACATCAGTGAAAAGTTACAAACTATACTAAGAAACAGGAAGACATGGCTTAGTCAAAGGAAAAAAATAAAATTTCAGAGGAGAGGAAGAATTTGAAACCACTGAACAAAAAAATTCAGACAAATCTCCTGAAACAATTCAAGGAGATGAAGGAAAATATGGATCTAAAGTGAAAAGATATTAAGAAGACAATGTGTGAGCATAAAGAAAAAATTGTCAGTTTAAAAAGAAACTTAACAGAAATTATGGGATGAAAGGCACAATAACAGAGATTTAAAATACACTACAGGCATATAATAGCAGATCTGAACAAGCAGAAAAAAGAATCCATGAACTAGAAGACAGGGCAATGGAAATCAAAGAATCAGAAGAACAGATAGAGAAAAGAATTAAAAATATAGAGGAATGTCCCAGGGATTTGAAAGATAAGATGAAATATACAAACATATGCATAACAGATAATACAGAAGGAGAAGAGAAGAAAAAAAAAGTAGGAAGAATATTTGAGGAAATAATGGCCAAAATATTCCCATTTCCTATGAAAAGCATAAATATACATGTCCAAGAAGCACAACATACTCCAAAGAGAATAAACTCTAATAGACCTACTCCTAGACACATACCAATCAGAATGTCATATGGCAAAAATAAAGAAAGAATACTGAAAGCAGCAAGAGAAAGTGATTTGTCACATACAAGGGATCCTCAATATTACTAAGTGCCATATCAGAAACCCGGAAAGTAAGAAAGCAGTAGAATTATATATTTAAGGCACTGGAAGAGAAAAACTGCCAATCAAAAATTCCTTATCCTATGAAACTGTCCTTTAAATATGAGTGAGAATTTAGAATATTCATAGATAAATAGAAACTGTGTTCATCAACAAAAAGACTGCCCTACAAAAATTACTAAAGAGAGTTCTGCAGGTTGAAAAGACAAGACAGTACTGAGAGGCCTGGAGTAGTGGAAAGAAATAAAGATCTTCAGTAAGGTAACTGAAATGCTATATACAAAACCCAATTGGGGGAGCTGGTGTAGATCAGGTCTGAGCACCAGCTTACCACATATGAGATCCTGGGTTCAATCCCCAACCCTGGTACCTCAAACAAAACAAAATGAAATGAAACAAAACAAAAAAACCACAATTGTACTGTACCCTCAACATACAACTATACACTTTATTTCATGTATGAGTCAGAATACAATTGAACAAGAAAAAGTCATATTTCCTGATAATGAGCACACAAAATATAAAGAGATAATGTGAGGGAAAAAACAACACCTAGAGGGGAAACAGATGGGTATAGGAGCAGGGAATGTGTAGGCTATAGAAGCTAAGTTGGTATCTTTTCAAAATAGTAAGCTGTAGATGTAGGTTGTGTAGTATAAACCACAGGAAAACCACAATGAAAGTATTTTAAAAATAGACAGAAATAGAAATGAGAAGAGATCAGTCAGATACATCACAAAAGCTCAACAAAAGGTGGTTGCATTAAAGGAAAAGAGAGACAAAAAAATGACTTCTAAATACCAAAGGACAAAATGGCTGAAGGAATTACTGCCTTTACAGTAATAACACTCAATGTTAATAGACTAAACTCCCCAATAAAAAGAAAGAGATTGGCAGAATGTAGAAAAAGTATGATCCAGCTATACATTGTTTAGAAGAGATTCACATTAAACCCAAAGGCACAAATAGGTTGAAAGTGAAAGTATAGAAAAAGGTAATGCATGCAAATAGTAACCATATTAGCTATACTAATATTGGACAATATAGACTTTAAGTCAAAGGCTCTTATAAGGTACAATGAATGACACTATATATTAATAAATGGGTCAATCTAACAAGAGGAAACAACAATCATAAATATTTATGAACTTAACCATGATGCCCCAAAACACATGAAGCAATACTGGCAGAACTGAAAGGAGAAATAGATACTCTAAATAATAGTTGGAGACATAGATATAATAGATTATTGAGAAAGAAGATCAATAAAGAAACAGAGAACTTGAGTAATATGCTAAGCAAACTATACTTAACAGATATACACATAACACTATACTCCAAAACAGCAGGTTATACATTCTTCTCCAGTGTACATGGATTGTTCTCCAAGATAGACCACATGTTGGGTAACAAAACAAGTCTCAATACATGTTATATTTTTATTTTTATTTTTTAAAAGCTGGAAGAAATTTTATTGACTGAAGCAAGCCAGACATAAAAGGACAAATATTCTATGATTTTGCTATTATGAACTAAATATACTGAGCAAATTCATGGAGTTAATAGCTAGCATATATGGAAGATCATTAAATAGTAATATACAGTATTTTTCATAGTTTAATTTGGCTATATTTTTCTCAATACATTTTAAAGACTGATATTATACAAAAATCCTCTCTGACCTTAACTGAATGAATCTGGAATTCTATAATAGGTGGAGAACTGGCAAACCCACAATTACATGGAATTTAAATAGTAGACTATTAACCAAGCAATGGATCAAAGAAAAAATTACTAGGGAAATTAGTAAATATCTTGAGATGGATGAAAATGAGAACACAACATACCAAAACACACGGGACACAGTGAAGGAAGTATTGAGAGGGAAATATATAGTCCCAAATGCTTACATTAAATAATAAGAAAAAGCTAAACTCATAGACCTAACTGCACCCCTGGAGGAACTAGTGAAATAACAGCAAATAAATCCCAAAGAAAGCAGAAGGAAAGAAACAATAAAGAATAGAGCAGAAATAAATGAAATTGAGAATAGGAAAAAACAAGAGAACATTAACAAAACCAAAAGTTGGTTCTTTGAAAAGACCAATAAAATGGATGAAACCTTAGCTAGAATTACAAGGAAAAATGAGAGAAAAGGCAAATAAATTAAGTCAGAAATTAGAATGAGGAATTACTACTGACCTCATAGAAAAAAAGGATCATAAGAAGATATATGAACAACTTTTTGCCAACAACTTAGACAACCTGGATGAAATGAACAAATTCCTAGAAACACACAAACAACCTACACTGACTCTAGAAGTAACAGAAGATATAAACAGACTAACTACAAGAAAAGAGATTGAATCAATAATCAAAAACCTACGAGAAAAAAAAAAAAATCCCAAGACCAAATGGCTTCACAGGTGAATTCTACCAAACATTCCAAGAATTAACACCTATGTTGCTAAAACCTTTCCAAAAAATTTGACCAGGAGGGAATACTATGTAACTCAATCTATGAGGCCAACACCACCCTAATACCAAAGCCAGATAAAGATAGTACAAGAAATGAAATTACCTGCCAATTTCTCTTAGGAATATACATATACAAGAATTCTCAACAAAATACTAGCAAATTGAATCCAACCACACATAAAAAAAGAATTGCACACCCTGATCAAATGGATTTCATCCAAAATATATAAAGGTGATTTAACACAAGAAAATTAATTAGTGTAATACCACATTATCAAAATGAACAGAATGAACACATGATCATCTCAATGATACAGAAAAGGCATTTGGCAAAATCCAGCACTCTTTTCTTGAAAAAAAAAAACACATAGAAAAATAAAAATAGGAGGAAACTTCCTCAACATAATAAAAAAGCATAAAGGAAAAACCTGGAGCTAACATCATTAACTTTCACTTAATGGTGAAAGTCTGAAAGCTTTTCCTCTAAGATGTAGAACAATACAAGAATGTACAATATCAACAATGTTGTTTAATGTTGTATTAGGAGTTCTATCCAGAGCAGTTAGGCAAGATGAAGAAATAAAAGGCTTCCAAATTAGAAAAGAGGTAGAAAGATTTTTACTATTTGCAGATGACTTGATCCTATATAGAAAAAGTCCTGAAAAATTTACAACAAAGCTACTAGGACTAATAAACAAATTCAGGAAAATGGCAGAGTACAAGTTCAACATGCACAAACCAGTACTGTTCTATACAGTAGTAATAAGCAATCGTTAGAGGAAATTAAGAAAAAATTCCATTTATGATAGCAGTAAAAAGAATCATAAATATCACTGGAATGACCTCTCGACTCACTTTGAAGTCTCTTAGCCATATAAATTCATTTGTCTTTACCATTTCTCCCTTTTGGTCAAGGTCTTTTTCCAGTTAAATTGCTAGTTGGTGCTTGGTAGTAATCACTCAGTGCCACGGAGGTGCATCCCTGGGAGTCATGTTCCATGCTGGGGAGAAGGTTTATATTATATATTTATATGCTGAGTTTGGCTTAGAGAGAGGCCATATTTAAGCAAAAAAGAGTTGTGGTTTCCTTAAACATGACTCTTCTGAGCCTTCTATTTGAACCTATAATAAGTACTAGGGTTGATAGGTGTACATTCAAAAGTCTACAATCTTTGGGCTGTCCATATGCCAGCTGGGCCCTGAATCTCAACGAAGTTGCCACACCTACTCACCAGCTTATTGGAGTCACCCAGGACAATTAAAAAGGAGATGATGATGGACAATGACAATCCCAAAGAACCTACAGAGTCTGCAATTGCAAGCAAAAGAGTTCCATCCATCTGCTCCCATGGGATCTAAGCCCCTTCCCAATTAGAGGTGGAGTGGGCATCACCATCCCAAAATCCTGAGAATAGGGAAATGAAATATGGATTAAAGTAGACTTACTGGTATTCTACTATAGACTTATTGTAATTCTAGCAATGGAAGAAATTATATAATTTTTCTGGAGACAGTGGCCACTGGAGGTTCTGAGGGCAGGGAGAGGGAAAAACAGGTGTAATATAGGGGCATTTTCATGACTTGTGAATTGTCCTTAATGACATTACAATAATAGATACAGGCCATTACATATCTTGCCATAACCTACAATATTGTGTGGGAGAGAGTGTAAACTATAATATAAACTATAATCAATGCTTAGTGACAATGCTCCAAAATGTTTTCATCACTTGTAACAAATGTACCACATCAATGAAGGTTGTTGTTAATGTGGGAAAATGTGGGAGGTATAGGGAATGAAGCATATGGGAATCCCCTATATTTTGATGTAACATTTATGTAATATAAATATCTTTTTTTTTTAATAAAAAATATATTATAAAAAATAGTCAAATATCTAGGATGTAAATGACGTAAAGGATTTATACAGGGAAAACTACACAACTTTCCTAAAATATATCAAAGAAGATCTAAAGAAATGGAAAGACATTACACGCTCATGGATTTAAATGCAAAATAGTGTTATGATGTCAATTCTACCCAAAATGAATTATAGATTCAACACAATCCCAATCAAAATTCCAACCACCTACTTTGCAGAAATGGAAAAGCCACTTATCAAATTTATTTGGAAGGGTAAGAAGCCCTAAATGGCCAAAACCATCTTGAAAAAGAAGAACAAAGTTGGAGGTCTCACACTTCCTGAAATTAAAACTCATTACCATGCTCATTGGTGAAAAAAAAAGGAAAGAAATAAATAAAGAAACAAACAAACAAAAAACAGAAAGAAAACAGTACTGGCATAAGGATAGATATATAGACCAATGGACTCAAACTGAGAGTTCAGAAATAGACCCTATATCTATGGCCAATTGATTACTGACAAGGCTGCTGTGGCAGTTTGAAATTCTTTTATGAATCCCAAAAAGAGAAATATTATGTTTATGAACTAATCCATTCCTGTTGGTGTGAGACCCTTTCAACTGGATTACAGTGAGCCGTGACTCAGGATGAATCTCTGCCCTCTTGCTGGGTCTGATCAAATGCAGACACAGGAAAAGGGAGACACCATATGTGATCTGGCAATGTGTGAGAGACAAAGGACTGCAGTTTCACCCACAGCTGAGCTTCAAGGAGAGAAGCCTCTGAGATGCTCAAAGAGCTGAGGCCCAAGGATTGATGAACCATATACCTGAAAGCTTGCAGCTCGAATTGTGAAGAAAGGGGAGTACCTGAGACTGATAGAGGAGGCCCCGTAAGAGACAAGCCCATTGCTTGATTGCCCACAGCTGAGCTCTAAGAGAAGTTAGATTGGAGGGGAAAGCAAAGACCTTAGCAGAGATTGGTTACCATCTTGCTTCACCGCATGGCAGGTGACTTTTGTGAGAACGCATCTCTTCTGATCCTTTATTTGGACATTTCACAGTCTTGGAACTGTAAGCTTTTACCCCAAATAAGTCCCAATTATAAAATCTAACACATTTCTGGTACTTTGCATTGGCATCCATTTGGCATACCAAAACAGTCCACTCAATGGGAAATAGTTGTTCCTTCAAGTGATGCTAGGAGAACTTGATATCCATATGTAAAAGAATTAAAAAGCACTTCAAACTCACACGAAATTAACTCAAATTGGAACAAAGAGCTAAACATAAGAACCAAAACTATAAAATTCCTTGAACAAAATGTAACAAAGCAGTTTCAGGACCTTTTGTTAGGCAATGGTTTCTTAGACTATAACCAAAAAAAAAAAAAAAGCAAAAAAGGAATAATAGATAAATGGGACTTCATAAAAATTAAAACCTTTTATACATCATAGGACTTCCTCATGACAGTAAAGAAATTAACTACAGAATGTGGGAAAGTATTTGGAAACCACTTATATTGTTTAATATCCAGATATATAAAGAAATTCTACAAATCATCAACAAAAAGACAAACAACTTAATGAAAAATGCACAAAAAATGAAGAGATTTTATTTCAAAGGAGATAAACAAACGGCCAATAAGCACATGAAAAGATGTTAAGCATCATTAACCAGTAGGGAAATGCAAATCAAAATCACAATGGAATACCATTTCATACCTCTGAAATGGCTATTATTAAAAACCTAAAGGACCATATAATATTTGTCCTTTTGTATCTGATTTATTTCACTCAATATAAGGTCCTCAAGTTTCATTCATTTTGTCCTATGCATCCTGATTTCATTTCTTCTTACAGCTGAATAGTATTCCACTGCATGAATATACCACATTTGGATTATTCACTCATTTGTCATACACAAAAGGACAAATATTATATGGTCTCACTAATATGAACTAAAATGATGAGTAAACTCATGGAGGTAAACTCTGGAATATGGGTTACTAGGAAATTGAATGTGGGTTGAGAATGGGAGCTGGTGTTTATTGTATGTAGAATACTTAATAAAGATTTTGTAAATGTGTGGAAATGAATTGAATTGATGGTAATACATTATAGTGAGTATAACTAACACTGCTGATTTATAAATGTGATTGTGGCTGAAAGGGGTAGTCCATGGATGCGAATGTCAATTGAAAAGAAACTAGAGAATAATGTAAGGACTCTATAGCAGTGATTTTGGTGGTAGATGAAAATTGTGGTTTGTAGTATAAGAATGTTCTTCCTTTATAAAGTGTTTAGTAATGGTGATACATGGGAAAATTACAACTAATGTGACTTATGGCTTATACTTAACAGTAATATTGTGATATTTTTGCAGCAATGGCAAAGAAGATATATCGATACAAAGGTACAAAAATAGGAGGGTATAAAGGGGTATGGGATTTTTCCTCTAGGAGTATTGAAAACATGATAAAATTCACTGAAGTGACAACAGCACAACTCTGTGATAAAACTGAGAACTACTGAGTGTACACTTTGAATGGATTATACAAAGCATGGGACTATATAACACAATGAATCCTGTGGTGGAAGATGGACTGTGATTAACAGAACAAATTCCCTCATGAACTCTAACAAGTATATAATACTAATATAGGGTATCATTAACTGGGTGGTTTGGGGAAAATATACCAAATGTAAGATATTATCTATAGTTAGTAGTAATGTTTTGATGATGTCCTTTCATAATTTTGTAACAATTGTTTTACAGCAATACAAGGTGTTTGTGGTGGGATAATGTTTGGGAGCCTTGTATGATGACATGCATGTTGGTTTTGTAAGTTCACAACTTATACTCTACATTTATTTTTTATGGATGTTCATGTATGAATGAAAAAGTTCAATAATTTTTTTAAAAAGACCTAAAGGAAAGTAAGTTTTAGAGAGGATGTGAGAAATTGGACATTCATTCACTTTTTTGGGAGTGTAAAATAGTGCATCCTCTTTGGAAAACAGTTTGGTTGTTCCTCAGAAAGCTAATTATCATATGATCTGGCAATTCCACTTTCAGGTATTATCTCCATTTGAATTGAGCATAGCAACTCAAGCAGATATTTGCAACCACTGTTCATGGTGACATTACTCATAATTGCCAAAAGATGCAAGCAACCCAAGTGTCCATCAACCAAAGAATGGATAAATAAAATGTGGTATATGAATTAAATGGAATATTATTCAGTTAATATAATTTTACAACATGGATGAAAATTGAAGACATCTTGTTATGTAAAAAAGCCAGACACAAAGGGACAAAAGTTGTATGATCTTACTCATAAGAAATAATTAGAATAAGCAAATTCATACTGTCAGAAACTAGAATATAGGTTACCAGGGGATGGGGTTGGGATAGGGAATGGGGAGATAATGGTTAAACTGGTATGAAGTTTCTCTGTGATGATTGAAATGTTTTGGTAATGGATGCTGATAAAGGTAATACAACATTGTGAATGGAATTATTAACTACTAAAATATACATGTGAATGTGGTTTAAAGGGGAAATTTTAGGTTGTATATATATAATGAATATATATAAAATTAGAAAAAAATAAAAAGTAGAGTTGTACAACATTAATAGCAGTTAATTCTAATGAAAATGATAGACTATTGTTAATAGCATAATTACAATAATATTGCTTCATGAATTGTAACAAAGTTATCACACTAATGCAAATTGTTAATAATAGTGAAAACTGTTTGTGTGATTAGTGTATATGGGAACTTTGTATTTTTGGTATGATATTTCTGTAACACAACAACTTCTACATAAAAGAAATATGCACAAAGGATGCATACAGACACTTCTCCAAAGATGATATACAAATGGCCAATAAGAATATGATAAAATGCTCCACATCATTATCCATTAGGGAAAAAAAAACATAAATTATATCCAGAATAAGATAATACTTCATACTTATAAGCATGAATATCAGTAAAACAAAAACAAAACAAGTGTGGAGAAATTGCAATTTTAGTACATTGTTGACAGGAAGGTAAAATGGTGATGCTCTGTAGAAAACAGTTTGGCAATTCCTTAGAATGCCAATCACCATTTGAATAGTTAGACACCAAAAGAGTGAAAAAGGGTCATAAAAAGACATAAGTGCATCAACAATTACAGCAACAATATTCACAATAGATAAAAGTTGGAAAGAACCCCACTGTCCACAAATAAATGAATGGATATACAAAAGGTGGTTTATGCACAAAATGAAATATCATTCAACTGTAAGAATAAAATGTGGTTATGAGAGAGGCTGCAATATTGCAGAATCTTGAAAATATTATGTTCAGTGAAATAAGCAAGACACACAACAACAAAAATTGTATGATATCATTTATAAGAGCTGGCAAGAAATAAATTCACAGAGATAAAATGCAAATTAGAAGCTATGTGGAATGAGGAGGTTACAGTGTTTGTATAAATAGCAAACTATTTAAATAAATAAAAATCTGAAAATATTAGTGGTTGAAACATAAATAAGAGAGAATCAGGGGAACAAAAAGCAAACCAAAATATGAATGAAGCAGGGTGTGGCAGTTTGAATTTGGTGTATCCCAAAAAAGAGAAAGATTTTTTTCTCCACTAATCCATTCTTGTTTGTGTGAGACCTGTTTGACTGGACTACATCAGTAAGACATGACTCAGGTTGAGTCTCTGCCCTCCTACTAGAGTTAATATAAACAGAAACACAGAGAAACAGAAAGAAAAAAAAAAAAGGATACTACATATTTGATGCTGCGATGTGAGAGAAAGAACTCCATTTTTGCCCACAATTGAGCTGCAAGGAGAGAAGACCCCTGAGAAGCACAAAGAGCTGAGGCCCGGGGAGAGATGAGCCATATAGCTGATTGTGGCTGAATTCATGAAGAAAGCAGAGCAGCCAAGACTGATAGATGAAGCCTGGTAAGAGACAAGCTCTATGACTGGTTGCCCTTAGCTGAGCTCCAGGAGACAGCAGATTCTGGAGGGGAAGGCAAAGACCTTAACAGAGATTGACAGCCATCTTGCTTCACCATATGGCAGCTAACTTTGGTGAGAAAGCATTTCTGCTGATGCCTTAATTTGGACATTTTTATGGCCTTGGAACTGTAAAATTTTACCCCAAATAAATCCCCATTATAAAAGCCAAAACAATTCTGATACTTTGCATTGGCACTCCTTTGGGAAATCAAAACAGAAATTGGTACCAGGAGTGGGGTTGTGCTGCTTGCAATTACCAAAAGTGTTGGAAGAGTTTTTAAATGGTTAAGTGGTATTTTTTGGATGAATTGTGAGATGTTTGATAGAAAAGCCATAGATTGGTTTGAAGAGACCATTGGTGAAAATACAGATGCAAAAGATAATTCTGATAAGGACTTAGAAGGAAATGATGAACTATTATTGGAAACTGACAGAAACACGATCCTTGTTTTGAAGTTGCAGAGAACTTGGCAAAATTGTCTCCTAATGTTAGATGGAAGGCAGAATTTGAAAATGATGAGCTTGGACATTTAGCTGAGGAGATTTCCAAAGTAAATATGGAATATGCAGCCTGGCTTCTCATTGAAGCTTATAGAAAATGTGAGAGGAAAGACATAATGAGATCTAAATTTCTGGGCACAAAGAAAACAAAGATGACGATCTTTGAAATTCCAAGCTTTCAGAAAACAAACCCATAGAGGATAATGACTCATGTGAAGATTTAAGAAAACTTGGAACTTGTAAGTCAGGCTTGGACATGCAGTTATAAAGGAAGGACTTGTGGAAAGTCTTACTGTCTGGTGGCCCGGACCCCTGTTTCCAGCATGCTAAACCAAAAAGCTTTTTGTGAAACCTTTATGACGGAAACCACTGTCAATTGGACTAAAAGGGCCAGGGAGGGAAGAGACTGAGGGAAAAATGGCTTCAAGAGGAAAACCATGGAAGCTGAGGTCTGGAATTGTGATACCTCAAGCCAGGAGAGGGACCCCAACTTTGTGTGCAGAAAGGGTAAGTTTGCCTTGACATTTGAAGAGAGTGGGTCATCCAGTCCTTTGTTCACGGAGACTTTGACTACTCCATGCTACAGAGAGGGTGAAGCACATTCTCTGCTGGTTGGCAAGAGCTAGGTCACAATCCCACTGCTCTGAGGGGGTTGGGCCTATTACCCATAGAAGCAGATGAAATAGGTTGCCAACCCACTGTTCTGAGGAACTGGGTCAGTGAGGTGGTGGGCTTCCAGAAGCTCAACAGCCTGGGTGAGCGGGAAGCTAGGAGATGCAGCAGGCAAGCTGTCAGATGCCCAACTGGCCTAAGGGAAAGGGTCAGGGAAAGGCAGCCAGCCAGCTGTCAGGTGTCCAACCAGCCCTGAAGAGAAGGGAGACAGAGAGCTATCCAGTGGGTTGTCAGGCACTGACAACCTGTGGGAGGGGTAGCTGCAGGACAAACAACCTCATGACAGGGAACTTTGAGTATTTATTTTAGGTTTTTTATTTTATTATTATTTTATTTTTTAAATCTTTATTCTTTAATTATTTCTTTAAATCCAGGTACCTTACACACAGAGGGCAGGCCACAGGGTGATTGACTGGTAAGCACTCACAGCCTTAGACTGTTGCTAGTGGCCTGAGAGGGAGGCCTGTTTTTATGGTTATTTTTCTTTTTTTTTTTTTCTCCTTATTTTCATTATTTCTTTTCTTTCTTTAATTTCTCCTCTTCCTTTACTTTTTCTTTCATTCTACCTTCTCTTGTTTGTTCTTCACTGTCTTTCTTCTCATTTTTATATTCTTTTATTTTTTCCTGTTTTTTTTTTTAACTTCCACCTTTTTTATTCTTATTCCTTTTTATTTTTTGTGATTTTTCACTCATTACTAATTTTTTCCTGGCCCTTTTATAACTTATTCTATCCTCTTATTATTATTATTTTTAGAAGTAGTATCTTCTTTTTTTCTTTCCTTTTTTATAGTCTTCATATTTTTTGGGGAAGAACATGGACAATTACAAGGATATAGAGTAAGTGAAACCAAGTGTCAAAGACCCATAACACAAAACAAAATGAAATAAAACCCTAGACTAGAAAGAGAAGCTAACAAGCTGAATAAGCCCATCAAGATAAACAGATGCCTATACACCAGCAAAATTACAAGTCATACTAAGATACAGGAAGACATGGCCCAGTCTAGTGAACAAATTAAAAAGCAGGAGGAGATGCAGCATGTGAAGCAATCAAGGATACCCAAACAAATATCATGAATCAACTTAATGAAGTGAAGGAAGAAATAAAGGATATTGAGAAGATACTGTGGGAACATACAAAAGACATCATAAACATACATGAAAAGATAACAGAATTTATGGTGATTAGATGAAAATCATAATGCAAGAAATCAAAAATATGCTGGAAGGACATAACAGCAGATTTGAACAAACAGAGGAAAGAATTAATGACATTGAAGACAGAACATCTGGGGTTGCACAGATAGTAGAACAGATAGATAAAAAATAGAAAAAAATCAGCAGGGACTTGGGGAATTGAATGACAACATGAAATTCAAAAACATATGCATTATAGGCATCCCAGAGGGAGAAGAGAGGGAAAAGGGACCAGAAGGGTTTTGGAAGAAATAATGGCTGAAAATTTCCCAACTCTTATGAGGGACATGGATGGATGTCAAAGAAACATGGTACATTATAAACAGTATAAATCCTAAGGGGCTTACCCTGAAACACATACTTATCCGATTGTCAAATGCCCAAGACAAAGAGAGAATTCTGAAAGCAGCAAGGGAATAGAGATCCATCACATATAAGGGAAGCTCAATAAGAATAAGTGCAATTTCTCATTTGAAACCATGGAGGGGGAGAAAGCAGTGGTATGAAATAGTTAAGGTGCTTCAAGGAAAAAAAAACCTGTCACCAAGAATTCTGTATCCAGCAAAGCTGGCATTCAAAAATAAGGGAGAGTTAAAAATATTCATAGATATACAGAAATTGAGAGAGTTTGTCAACAAGAGTCCTGCCCTGCAAGAATTACTCAAGGGAGTTCTTCAGGTTGAAAGAGAAAAAAACAGGAGAGAGAGGGCTGGAGGAGAGCACAGAAAAGAAGAGTATTAGTAAGAGTAACTGAAAGGATAAAGAGAGAAATAAAAATAAAATATGACATATATAAATCTAAAGAAAAAATGGCTAATGTAAGTACTACCTTGACAGTAAGAACTTTGAATTTTAATGGATTAAACTCTCCAATAAAAAGTCATAGATTGGCAGAATGGATAAGGAAATATGACTCATCTATAGGCTGTCTACAGAAACTTACCTTAGATGCAGGGACACAAGGAGATTGGAAGTGAAAGGTTGGAAAATGAATTTACACAAATACAAAAACCAAAAAGGGGGAGGGTAGCTACACTAATAATGGAAAAAATAGACTTTAAATGCAAAACTATTGTAAGAGTAGAAGGACATTATATATTAATAAAGTGGATAATCTATCCAGATGAAAGAACAATCATAAATATTTATGCACCTAACCAGGGTGTCCCAAATACATGAGGTAAACAATGACAAATAGATACCTCTACAATCGTAGTGGGGGAATTTAATACACCATTATCACCATTAGACAGAACATCCCAACATAGGGTTAATAACAAAACAGAAAACTTGAATGATACATTAGAGGAACTAGACCTAATAAGACATATACAGAACATTACACCAAAATACAGCAAGATATACATTCTTCTCATGTGGACATGCATCATTCTCCAGGATAGACCACATGCTAGGTCAGAGAACAAGTCTCAATGAATTTAGAAAGATTGAAATTATACAATGAAATTTCTCTAAATACAATGAAATGAATCTGGAAATTAATATTGGGCAGAGAACCAGAACAAGCACAAATATATGGAAGTTAAACAACATACACTTACAAAATCAGTGAGTCAAGGAGGAAATTTTTAAAAAAAGCAGTAACTACCTTGAAATGAATGAAAATGAGAACACAACATATCAAAACATATAAGATGCAGCAAAAGCAAGGATTAGAGGGAAATTTATAGTTATAAATGTCTATATTAAAAAAGAAGAAAGAGTAAATTGAAGAACCTAACTGCACACATGGAGGAACTAAAAAAAGAACAACAAACTAATCCCAAAGCAAGGAGAAAGAAGGAAATAACAAAGAGTAGAGCAGAACTAAATGAAATTGAGAATAAAATACATAAATAAATAAACCTAGAAAAAATTAACAAAACCAAATGCTGGTTCTTTGATTTAAAAAATGCACAAACCCTTAGCTAGACTAACAAAGAAAAAAAAAGATAAAATGCAAATAAACGAGATAAAAAATGAGAGTTTGGATGTCACCACTGATCCCACAGAAATAAAGACCATAAGAGGATACTTTGAAAAATTGTATGCAACAAGATGGATACACAAAAGCTACATACATTGACAAAAGAAGAAATAGAAGGACTCAACAGACCAATCAGAAGTAGTGAGATTGTATTAGTCATCAAAAACCTTCTGTATTAGTCTACCAAAGGACTGCTGATGCAAAGTACCAGAAGTCTGTTGGGCTTTATAAAGGGTATTTATAAAGGGTATCTTACCAAGATCAGGTCTTGGCTATCTTACCAAGGTCAGGTGTAAGCTATCAGGCAAAATGGTTCATCTCTCCCCAAGGCTTTAGCTGTTTAAACTTTCTCCTTTATGTCACATGGCAGGATAAAAAAATGAAAGAGTTCCATCTGCCATGTGTCTTCTTGAGTGAGTGTCCATTTATATCAGACTCAACAAGGGAGTGGGGACTCAACCTGAGTTATGCCCACTGACATAGTCAAAAAAACTGTGGTCTATGGTTGGTGGCAAGGCTCCAGGATGTGTAAATTCATTGAGATTGGTGGGTCACACTGTGGGAGATGTTTGTGTGGGATGTGGTGGGAGGTGTGGGAGGTGGGCAACATGGGAATCCCAGTGGGTTCCGTGTAATATTTTAGGTAATCTAAGCACCTCTTAAAATAAATGTATATATATATATATATAAATAAAAAAAAAACAAACAAACAAAAAAACCCTACTCAATCTTAACAGGTAATCCAATCAAAGACACCTCATCTGAATTTAAAGCATTCAAAGGGTTTCACACCCAGAGGTACAGATTAGTTTACAAACAGAGTCTTTTTGTTTGGGGGATTTGTAAAATAACCTCAAACTGCCACACTTTCCAGCCAAGAAAAGGCCAGGATCCAATGGTTTGATGGGTGAATTCTACCAATCATTCTGGAAAGAACTTACACCAATCCTGCTTAAACTTTTCCGAAAAAATAGAAGTAGAGAGAACATTACCTCACTCATTCTATGATGCCAATATCACCCTAATAGCAAAGCCACATAAAGATGCCACAGGAAAACTACAGACTTATCTCTCTAATGAACTTAGATGCTAAAATCTGCAACAAAAATATATTTGCTAATTAAATTCAACATCACATCAAATAAATTATACACCACACTCAAGTGGGTTTTATCACAGGTATGTAAGGATGGTTCAACATAAAATCAATCAATGTAATACTCCACATTAACAGATAGAAAGAAAAAAATCACATGATCATCTCTTTTGAAGCAGAAAAAAGCATTTGACAAGACACAGAATCTTTTCTTGATAAAAACAGTTCAAAAGTTAGGAATCCAAGGAAACTTTTTCAACATGAGAGGGCATATATGAAAAACCCACAGCTAACATCATATTCAATGGTGAAATGTTACAGGCTTTCCCTCTCAGATCTGGGACAAGACAAGCATTTGACAAAATACAACATCCTTTCTTGATAAAAACACTTCAAAGATGGGAATAGAAGGAAATTTCCTGAACATGATAAAAGGTATCTATGAAAAACCACAGCTAACATCATATTCAATGATGAAATGCTAGAGGCTTTTCCTCTAAAATATGAAACAAGACAGGGATGCCCACTGTTACCACTCTTATTTAACATTGTATTAGAACTACTTGCTTGAGCACTTAGACAAGAAAAAGAAATAAGAGGAATCCAAATTGGAAAGGAAGAAGGAAAATTTTCACTATTTGCAGATGACATGATCCTATATGTAGAAAGCCCTGAAAAATCTACAACAAAGCTTCTAGAGCTGATAAATGGGTTCAGTAAAGTGGTGGGATATAAGATCAATATGCAAAAATCAGTAATATTTTTGTACATCGAAAACAAGCCATCTGAGGAGGAAATCAAGAAAAAAATTCTGTTAGCAACTAAAAGAATCAAATACCTAGGAATAAACTAAGGATGTAATGGACTTGTACAAGGAAAGCTATACAACAATGTTAAAGGAAATCAAAGAAGACATACATAAATGGAAGAATATTCCATGTTCATGGATTGGAAGACTAAATATCATTAAGATGTCAATTAACCCAAATTGATTTACAGATTAAACACAATCTCAATAAAAATTACAACAGCATTTTTGTCAAACTGTAAAAGCTAATTAGGAAATTTATTTCGAAGGGCAATGGGTCCTAATACCCAAAAACATATTGAAAAAGAACAATGAAATTGCAGGAATCATGCTACCTGATTTTAAAGCATACTATAAAGCTATATTGTTCAAAACTGCATGGTATTGGCACAAGGAGAGACATACTGACCAATGGAACAGAATTGAGAGTCCTGATACAGACCTGCACCTATATCGTCACCTGATATTCAACAAGGCCACCAATCTCATTTAACTGGGACAGAATAGACTCTTCAACAAATGGTACTGGGAGAACTAGATATCCATATCCAACTGAATGAGAGAGGATCACCAACTCATGCCCTATGCAAAAATTAACTCAAGATGGACTATAAAGCACTTAGAAGATAATTATTGAAGCATCTACAAAAACTTGTAGTAAGAAATAATTTCATAAACCCTCACACCTAAAGCATGAGCAATGAAAGAAAATAATAGATAAATGGGGCCTCCTCAAAATTAAAAAGTTTTGTGCTTCAAAAGAGTTTGTCAAGAATGTGAAAAAGCAGCCCACTCAATGGGAGAAAATATTTGGAAACCACTTATCCAATTAGGGTCTAATACCTAGCATGCATAAAGAAATATCCAGCATACATAAAGAAATGTTAAATAACCAATTAAAAAATGTACAAGAAATTTGAATAGACACTTTTCCAAAGTAGAAATATAAATAGCTAAAAAGCACATGAAAAGATGCTCATCATTACTAGCTATTAGGGAAATGCAAATCAAAACTACAATGAGATATCATCTTACCCTTATTAGACTGGCTGCTATTTAAAACACACACACACACACACAGAAAACTACAAGTGTTGGAGAGCATGCGGAGGAATGGGAATACTCATCCACTGCTGGTGGGAATGTAGAATGGTGCAGCCAGTGTGGAGGACAGTTTGGTGGTTCTTCAGTAAGCTAACTACAGAATTGCCATATGATCCAGCAATCTTATCCCTAGGTATATACCCAGAATAATTGAAAGCATGGACAAGAACAGATATATGAACACCAATGTTCACAGCAGCATTATTCATAATTGCCAAACTTAGAGACAACCTAAGTGTCCATCTACAGATGAATGGATAAGCAAAATGTGGTACATAGATACAAAGGACTATTACTCAGCATAAGAAGGAATGAAGTACTGACACACACACAACATGGGATGAGTCCTTATGTTAAGTGCAGTAAGGCACTCACTGAAGGACAAATATTGCATGACCTCATTGATATAACCCAAGTATATTGAGCAGGTTCACAGAGAGAGTCTGGAATATAGGTTACCAGGACACAGAAAAAGAGCGAGCCAATGGTCCATCTAGACAGAAGCTATAATAAGGTGGAAGGGGGTGATGGTGATGTAGGGATTGAGTGAGGTTGATGGTACTAGAGTGTGAGGTGAGCAGGGTTGGGTTGGTGGGTTGGACTATCACGGAACTGGAGGGAAGGCTGGAGGAAGGAACAAGTAAATTCTGGGGAGGTGAAAGTCTGTGGTAGAAAATACAATTGTGGAAATGTTCTTTTGGCACATGTGGCGGTGGGGGGTGTCACTGGTGCAGGATGTCAGTGGTGGGGGGATGTGTGGGAAAGGGTGCACCTGGGGCATGCTTCAATGGAATATAAATGTGTTCATCTTGACAAAAAGTGTTAGCTCAGTGGGTGGAGACCTACACAATAAACAAGAAAATGTTGAACTCCTATTCTGGGGAGTCCTGCTACATTCTCAAATAGAGGGGCAAGAATCTCTTACGTGCTTAGGTAGTGCCTAATTAAAGAAAACTGACCAATTGTCAAACTCTCAATATTAATGCATGTAACTATGGACCTTATTCTTGTTAAATTGAAATGTAGCTTAATAATAGCTATTGCATAAGAGTTACCTCCTGAAAATCTCCTTGTTACTCAAATGTGGCCTTTCTCTGGGTCAATCTCAGCAAATAAAGCTTCCCCCTGGCATGGGGTGACCACTGGGGACTCATCCAGGACAACTAACAAAATGATGATGATGGATAACCGCCATCCCAAAAAACAGAGAGCATCTACAACTGCAAGCAAGACAGTTCTGTCCATTTGCCCCATAAGATCTAAGTCTCCTCTCAATCTAAAGCAGACAGGCATTACCATTCCCAAATCCTCAACATTGAGGAATGTACAAATTTAAGGGGGGAATGCAACCATGGACAAATGAAACTAAGTATTATTGTAATAATGGAAGAATATGTAACATTGTTATAAAGATAGTGGTTGCCAGAGGTTCTGATGGGAGGAGGAGGGACTAAGATGTAGAACACAGGGCATTTTTAGGGCATTGGAATTAAGTGTAAACCACAATGTAAACTATAGACTTTGCTTAGTAGAAATGTTTCAATATTTATTCATCAATTGTAACAAATGTACCATACAATTCTAGGATGTTATGAATAGGGGAAGATGAAGGAGGGGGAAGGGATGGGGTATGTGAGAATCCTTTATAATTTTGATGTAACTTTTCTGTAATCTAAAATTTCTTTAATATTAAAGTTTATTATCTTTTAAAAATAGTGGATAATTTGAAAATTGTCTTTTACTTTTAATATTATTTCACTTCATTTACATCTTTCTCTATACATTTTCTTTAGATTATTTTAGAAGGGTTTCAGGAGAGAAAGCAGAAGCTTAGAAGGCTTTGAGTTTTAGTTTCAGAAAGGCTATAGCATCAATTTTTACATTCTCCAAAGGCAAAACAAATCACAATTCCAGCCCTGATTCAAGACATAGGAAAAGAGATGCATCTTGTGATGGGAGAAGCTGAAGAGTCAGTTTTATTTCAAAGAGGGTGGATAAAGGGAGAAGTTTAAAAATAGTCTTGTCATATTTGTAATCACTTCCCAAGAGGGATATTCCTATAAATTCAATGAGAGATAACAAATCAGCCTTATGGAACAAACTATTTTCTCTGTTATTTTATTCTGTCTTATTAAACCTAACACTGAACTACAATCTGGTGTTAATGTTAGTGTAATGATAATTAGTGCAAAAGTAGTTGAACAATAGAAATCATTTAACATGGCATGTTGTACCTTCATTAAGAAGTTTGAATTTAGAAAATAGTACATCCTTTTGGTTTACTCTATAACATAATCTATGTGTTGTGAATCCAAATGAAGATCTAAACTATATCCAGAAACATATTTTGACTTTCTATTAGGATATCTTTAAGATAAAAATGGAAATAGTCTATTCACTAATAATTTAGTATCTAATAGAATTTTACTTTTCCAGAATTTGTATTACTTTTAAATGGCAACACCAGAGTTGAATATAAAGTGATGTATAAGACAGACAGTAGATGAACTTAGGGAAAACATTCAAAACAGCAAATATCTTTATTGCATGAGATAGAAAAGTTTATTTTATGAAATTTCATATGTAATGACATTTCATAAGTAGTATATTTCATATGTGATACAAACATGGAAATCACACAAAGTTCGCAAATAAAGCAGATAAGGAGGCAGATTAATAATCAAACTGCCTGACATACTTTCTCTAGCATAGTCATTCAACTCTCCCGCCTTATCAGAATTCAGATATTTGGGCAAACAGAGGAAAATAGCATACATACATGAATGCCTTTTAAACATTAATGCCTTACAGAAAATTTAGGTAATAAATTAAACTAAGAAAACTTTAAGTCTTGTTTTCTGTTGTAGGCAATAGAGATGCACAATTCCTTATGATGGCTGTAAGCCTACCAAATCAGTGACATTCAGATCACATAGCATTTTGTTAGGTAACAAGGCTCTGATATCGCGCAAAATGGCAACACATTAAAAATTGATCTTTAAATACAATGAAAAGGATATTGTTTTTTAAAATATAAGCTTAAGATATGGAAATCATGAGGTAGATAAATTCAGCGTGGTCTGAAGCAACAGATGAAAATATTTATGTTACTTCACAGGGTATGTCAATGTCACTGGCTAAAGGAGTTTATATAATAGAACTTATGATAAATAATGAAAGCTTATAAAGTAATAATTGGTTATCAAGCATGGTTAACCTTGACATAAGTCTGATCATGCTATATGCATTTTGTTTCATAATAAGTTTAAAGATAATTAGTTTCTTTGGCTATTCAAAAAAGGAGTGTGAATCGGTCTTTCTGCTTTAAAATGTATTTATTGGTATTTATTGTATCTTCACTACTGAATATCATTCAATGAACGTTAAAAATTAATTGAACTAGGGGGTGGGTGTGGCTCAAGTGGTTGAGCACCTGCTTCCCACATGGGAGGTGCCGGGTTCAGTCCCTAGACCCAGTACCTCAGAGTAAAATAAAAAATTAAAAAAATTAATTGAACCAGAAAATAATTACAGTTTTCATTTAGTGATTTTTTTTTGTCTTTCTCAAAATATTTTTTGTTATTTTGCTCTATTTAATTCTAGGACTTATTACTTAGTTCATAACTATCATGATTGAAGTCCCACCATGGCTATAAGATCTGCACATTATTGCTAATTATGAATATTCCTTATTTCTAATTCTTCTACCTGTCTCATAGTTGTTAAATGAAGAAAATATTAATAGGACAACTGCTGCAACGATCTCACACTCCCTGAATGTAAAAAAGTAATTATTAATCTAATTACTGTAGCATTTGTCTTCATCTATTCCTGTATGAAGACTCATTTGCCTATTTATATTATCTGCCTAACCTCAGTAGACAGAGGATTAATAAAATACTACAAAAGTGATCTCATTAAATCTATACCACAGCCCTTGTAAAGAAAGTGTTTTCTACTTTCTTTAAAAATAAGGAGAAAATGAGGACTAGAGAGAGAAATTTACCTATATTACCAGAATCTGTTCTATTTCCAAAGCAATCAGTGACATTTGCAAAACTGTTCTTATATGTAAATAGACTATATTTTAACCCATTTGAAGACCTTTTCCTCTATTTTTAAAATAAGCATATCCTTCTTAAACATTTATATTTCTTTGAAAATATTTAGGTACAAGTGGCTACATTTTATAATATTGTCAAATCCTTATATTATAAGTAATACTTATTGCATTTTTATAATAATTATTCAATTATATATAAGCATTTTATATTTATATAATTTAGTAATTCAAGTAATCTTGTAGAGTTTAATACATTTAGTTTTAAAGAATTTTACAATTATTTTAACTCATAAGATTCAATCATTATTAATTTATTGATGTTAATTCTAAAGTAAGGATGGGTGAATTTGTCCATTATTCCCAACTGTAACACTGTGTGTGGTAATGCTAATAAGAAAATATATTATATAATATATTATAATATATTTGCACATTATATTATTCTAGTTTTTGCAAGAAGCTAGATTAATCATATTCTTTACTAAAATCCTAGCAAGATATGATACAATCTGTGCTCAATACTTAATGCAACCAGCCACTTAAAAGCTTTTGATAGCAGCCTATTTTCATTCTACTTTTCATTTGCTTTCATCTTCAAGAAGAATCATTATCATTGGGAATTGACTCCCCTTGGGAATGGAAATATATACAGTGCTTATGCTTTGTGCAACAAGTTTTCAAATAAATAACATATAACTTATACCTAAAACCCTCTCACATATTTCATATCATTTTCTCCTAATTCTTGTTATAAGCACCACACAATCTTCTATTGCACATTTCTACTGGTCTTTGAATTCAAAGCTTCCCTTTATATCTCTCCATTAAATCTTAGCTCTCAAACCTCAACCCTAATGCCACTGTAGAGTATATTATTTTGAAACATTTCCAGTAGTTCAATTTGATACATGAGAAAACTTCTGGTGAGCTTTGTTGACAAAGTTAGGAACTGTAACTCAAGGTTTTCCAAATCAAAGATTGAGGCACAAGCAGAACACAAACTCCTTAGCTATATGGTGCTTTGCATGAATCACTTCTCTTAACAGAATCATATTGCTGGAAAATGTAGTATAAGAAAAAAGTGATTGATACTACTATGAGTGCTCTATTATGTAGAAAATAGCTGGTGATTACTACTAAGCTGTAACTCAACAATGCAAGTCTGTGTTGTGTCATTTAACCCAAAAGTTGTAAATCTATCCCCATTTTTATTGCCGCCTACATGGGTTTCAAAATCTTTCTTCCGGCAACTTTCAAAAAGAAAACAGAAGGAAAATACATTAAAGAAAAATGTTAAAAATAAATAGGAATATGTGCTGACCCAATGTAAAGGGGAACTAAATGTTATCTTTTGTTTTTGACTCTGTGACAAAATTAAATACTGGCAAAAGATTTTGTCCTTACTGAAAATGTTTTAATATCTACAATTAAGGAAAAACATTCTAGTCAACTATCAATTATTTTTTAGCTTTAGGAGAAATCATGACATTTTGTATTTAGGTACACAATAATTTAGATGTCTATATACCCCATATCTATCTATATCTGTATCTAGATCTATTATGCATCTTGAAACTCTCTGAGCTCAGGTTCTACAGAACTTTTTCCCAAAGAATGATTATTGTACTTGTTTCTAGTAAGCAATAGGTAACTACTTTCAGAAAAAAGTGTGGGTTAGAGGAAGAATCACTCTATATCTAAGACTATGTTAAGTGACTGCATAGAAATCCCCTAGTGACTTATTAGATATTCTACAATATAGATAAGGAAATTAAAGCTCAGAGAGGTTATGCAATAGTTCCAAATAACAGAAATATTGTTTGGTAGAACAATGAATCTAGCACATATCTTATTCCAAAGTTCATTCTCTCTATTATATTAAACTGAGTTTTGTATATATATCATAATCCACCACTACTAAAAGGAAAAACGACCTCTGACTATTGCCGGGTGATTTACACAAGCCAATAATTTTGAGTATATACAAATAAGAAGGGTAAAGTCATCACTGATAGGTCTGTGGCTGGTTCTTTGGTTCTCTTGATAATATCTAGCATTCAAAATACAAATTAGCCTTGTATACTTAATATGAGTTGCTATTCAACAAATTATTATGAGAACCCAGAGTAATCCATATGAAAATACAAAATGTTTTAGTTTTCCCTGAAGTGCTTGCCACTTAATTTTAGCTTTATATATATATATTTAATATATATATGCATACACAGATTCCTGATTTTAGTCAGTAGTAGGAAACACCACAAGGAAAACTGTCCTCTACAGAGCCATACTTACACTTTCAGCTTAAACACTCTGTACCCACTAAAAATATCTACTCAATTTAGCTTATTATTTAATATTGTCCTAAGATTAATTATGTGCAGAGTTCTACAAAAATGGAAACTTTCACATCAACAGCAATATATACGACATGTTCTCAAATACCAGGAATGTAAATGCATAGAACATAAAATTAGCAAAAATTTAAAGGGTATTTAATTAAACAGGAAGTAAAGTTTATTATTCCAGAGGAGCAGAATATGCATATGCTTATTAAACAGTAGAAATAAATAAGTAATGAATGAATAAGTAATAAATAAGTAATGCTTGCAACTTTGGTTTATCACTAAAACTGGTCCAGTTTCCATTTTTGATTCTTGATGTGGTTGCAATTTAAATATATAAGTAAAACCTATAAACCTTTTACTTCTAGACTTAGGAAAAAAACAGAATCTCCTGAAACATTTCATTTGTACTATTTTCATCTATTACAATGATTTTTGGGGGAGCGGATGCAGCTCAGTGGTTGAGTGCCTGCTTCCCATGTACGAGGTCCTGGATTCAATCCCTGGTACCTCTTTAAAAAAAAAAAGGAAAATTAAAAAAAAAATAAAATGATTTTTAAGTTCCATGTAGTAAAGATTGCACTGCTATGTCAGAAAAATGCTACTTCTGATATTACTACTAACATACATCTCGAACATATAAAATGTGTAATTTTGATCTGTAAGAGTTTAATGATAAATAAAATAATTTATAGTGAAAGCATGATTTTCAGAAACTGTTCCTAATTAAATAAGAACTTATGCATAAGACTATTTTATATGTATACAATTATATTCTCTCCCAGTAAAATTTTGCAGAAATTTACATGCTGGTAAGCAGTGATTCATTGATTAAAGAAACTATGCCTACACATGTTAATGGTCTAACTAGGAAAATATATTGGAAAATACATGACCAAAATGAAAAGAAAACCAGAATACAAGAGTTGAGATTAAAATCTGCTTCACAAACCATATCATAAAGGGCAAACAAAACTAATTTTCAATTCTTGTCAACCAAATTTAATTTTAACAGAAAGTGAATTGCAATTTGGTATTTAATGGAATTATATGAAAAAGAATAATGTAAAGAAATTATGGTGGAACTTACCCAGGTTGCAAAACCCAGCTTTTTTTTTTCTTTTTTTATATTAAGAAATTTATTTTTTAAATATAGGTTTTCATGATAGTTCTTCTAGCTAGGCCAAATACAGATACAAATATATTGGGAGTTGGGACCTTAGTGAAATACCCTTTTGTCTTTGGATACACTCATATTTACATGAACCCCTGGATTTAAAGAGGAATGCAATGGTTGGGGATTGAATCATGGCCCCCAGAAAAGGAATGTTCATGTCCCAAACCCTGTTCCTGCGGGTGTGAACCCATTTATAAAAAGGACCTATGAAGATGCTATTAGCTAAGATGTGTCCAAACTGAATGATGGTGGGCCTTAATCCAAGTCAGCTTAAGTCCTTATAAACAAAGGAAATTGGACAGAGATAAAAAAACCATCAGAAGGACGCAGAAGAGAAAGAAGATAATGCCATATATACTGCCATGTGATGGCAAAATCAAAGACTCAAGGACCCACAGCCAGCTCTACAATACCACACTTTTTTGGAAACAATACATTGCCTTCCTGACACTTCAAGTTTGGACTACTTTTAGCCTCAAAACTGTGAGCTAATAAATTCCTATTGTTTAAGCCAACCAATGGTGTGGTATTTATTCTAGCAGTTGGAAAACTAATACAGAGACTTTCTGGGGAAATGCTTCAAATTTGTTAAAAAAAACTGGGATCAGATAAATGAACATGCCAAATAATTAGAGTGTCCCAAAATAACAGGGTCTCTGAAAAGAATTTAGAACAATTGGAGGAGAAATGGACATGACAGATCAGACTAAGGAGCAG
Source organism: Tolypeutes matacus (assembly GCA_026826555.1). Taxonomy (NCBI): domain Eukaryota; kingdom Metazoa; phylum Chordata; class Mammalia; order Cingulata; family Chlamyphoridae; genus Tolypeutes; species Tolypeutes matacus. Next base: position 3,862,441 of record JAKSZT010054457.1, read on the forward strand.
AGTCAAAAGGGAATAGTGGTTCCAGGAACATCTAGACCCAGTCCCAAATCAGCCATATTGTGGCATGGGTAAACTACTGGAAGAAAAGTTCTGTGTGTTGGCCTTTGGAGACTTTACTTGAGGAACACAATAGAACTTTGAGTTCCAAGCAATTCAGTTGTAAATAAAATAGCATCTCTAGCATCTCAACCCATCCATATCTTTTAACCTAGTAATAAACAAAATTAATGGTATGTTCTTCTTATCACATCAGGAGACAATCAGGAGACATGCCCAGTGACGACAATGGATTTCTAGAACTAAACCCACAGTGTACTGTGAACAGAGTGGCGCCAGTGGCGGTGAGTGTCTCTCAGTGGCAGGAATCACGGAGCCTGATACAGGGAAGCACCAGTGTACAGCTATTGGGCCAGTGACTGTTATGTCACTGACAGAAAAAAAGGCTATTAATCTATTAACACCTAAGGATACCCCTTGGATATATACTCCTCTGGGAGCATATATCGAAGATTCCCCAAATATAGTTTGAGAGGGAGATTTTGCAAGGGATTAAAATAGGTATATGAGCAAATAAGAAGACAGGTTATGAAACAGCTTTTATCCATATGCCCACATCCAAGAGAAACAAAATCATTCTAATGTTGTATTGAAATTTTCACAAGGTTTACTTTTTAATCCTTAAATCTACATTTAATATTTGCGGAGTCTTATCTTTCCTACATAAGAAAACTCTTTTCCTCAATGCATTGTGCATTTCACAGTATTTTCTGGTGCCTTTGCTTTTTCTGAGCAGCTTAATTATGAGTTGAGTATAATGTGAATGTGTGTGTGTGTGTGTGTGTGTGTGTTTGATACATACGGGTCTTTCGAGCAGAATCTTCCACGAAAAGTGAAGAGATGTCTTCATCCACTCCTGCTTCATTTTTTGCAATACAAGTGTATGCTCCTGTGTCTTCATAGCGCACATTGCTTATATGAACCTCACTGCCGTTTGCTGGAAACAGAAGGCAAATGTAACTTGTAAACTACAATTTCAGTTTTGGTACAGTGCTTTCTGATTACACACTCAAACAGTTCTCTTAGCTTGTACTAATTAAACTTCCTACTTCCATGCTTTGGAGACATACCAAATTATTCCCAAAGCATTCAAGTGTTTTGTAAACTGTTATCGTTCTTTACAGAGAGTCCCAATACTACATATAAAATCACACAGTTTTATAAATATTTCCTACTTCCTATTTTAGATATGAAATATTTCAGATTGATAACTATAATCTCATTTTATATTTCCTTATAATATTCAGAATCCATTTTTTCCTAAGCTTTTATAGCAGATCGAAATAATACAAATATGGTTCATTAATAGGTAAATACATATGAAAAGATATTTTCATAAAGAAATTAATTGAGCTCTATCATATAAGGATAGTGTTATTGCCATTCATCAAGCTTATTATTGCTTCTATTATATCTCAGGAATTATTGGGTGAGAAGGACAGAAATATAACACATGTTTTCTGTCTACAAAATCTTTTGCTGGAAATATACCTTTTTTAAAATGTGGAATTTGTATAATCAATGTATGATCAAAGGTTTAAGGGAGAAATTAACTTTTAAATCTTGGTAAGATAATGTTTCAAGCTATTCCTTGGATTAATTGCACTCCCCAAAATGGAAATCAAGGTATAGTTATTCATTTGAGATATGTTCACAATATATTGAGTGTTTTCACATGAATTATTTCTCAGTCCTCACAAATACCAGACAAAGGATATGAAACTCAAAAAAGGAATTATACAAGTCACCCAGCTCTAAGGGTAAGGTTTGGACTCTTCCTCTATTTGACTCTAACATCCAGTGTTTGTTGTGGTCATTCATTCCCCTCCCCTCCAATTCTCTCCCTTTCCCTGCACTCCCCGCGCTTCCCTTTCCTTTCCTGTGTGCTTGTGTGTATGTCCCCTGTATTATCCAATCAAAAGAACACTTTATGCAATAGAGAGAAATATGTCTATTTGTGACAGGTAGTAGAAACACATATAGGTGTGGCTGAGCTTAAAAAGAGAAGGGTGGAAAACTAATAGGGAAGGAGACTGTTAAACTAGGTTGGGAGTGGATGGATTTTGATGAGGCTTGAATGTCATCCCTAGGAGTTAGTGGCTCTCAAGGGAAGTGGGTGAGATATGGAGACACAGTAGGTCTTTGTGAAGGAATAATCATTTTAATTAATTGAACCCTTATCTCAATTTACACATTTTTGCTGCACACTCCCACCTCCCATCCTTTGTTGATAATAACTATTTTAAAACAAACAAAATAGATTTGCTTCAAAAGGCCAGATAGTAAATATTTTAGGCTTTGTGGGCCCTATCCTCTCTCTGGAAACTACTCCAATCTGCCACAGTAGCAGAAAAGCAGCCATAGACAATATTTAAACCAATGGGTATGGTTGTGTACTGAAAAAAAATCTTTATTTAAAAAACAGGGAGCAGATTAGATTTGGTCTGTGGGCTGTAATTGTCAAAACCTTGCTCTAGAGCTCTGAAAGATAGGGAGTAAATAATGCATTTAATCCTGCATTAGCCTAGCCTTTTCATGAAACAAGGCCCTTTCCAAAGGGCAGCGTTTTTCTTTCAAGACCCACACACTTAACACTGAATTTTCTAGATTTTCTTGAAACTTCAAATCAATTTATTTCTCCTTTGAATTATCTCTTCTCAAGATTCTTATATTCTCTCTTAACCTAAATGCCTCATTGTATTTCTCTCCTTCCCTACATAATCTAGCATTCCTAGATGATCTCCACTCTCTTGCCAGAACCACCAATTCACTTGTCCATTTATCATCCTGCCACACCTGCCTTACTAAGCTCCAAAATTAGAATAAGCTTATATATCTCTGCACCTGGTGTCCCTGCATTTAATTCTTGTTGAATTATAAGACTATTGCATAAGCAATGTTACAAATTTTTTAAATCGTAGTTCTCAATTTGCAGGATGTTCAGTGCTACTTGGTCTTTCTTTCCCTTGAATTTGACAGATGGATTCCACATGGTACTCCACTTTTATTTTAAACCTTTACTCCTTGTTTGATGTTGCTCACTGTAAATATCATCTTCCTCACTTTATGTAAGTGACCTTGCTCTTTAAACTATGAAGTAAATAGAACTGATCAGAAAATAATCCAAGTTTCCTTTCTCCATCTCCATCTTCATTTATATTTACTTCCCAAAGGAAATGTTCCCTCTTGCATTTCAACGAAAATCTCCCCTCCTCTGTTAATGATTTCTCCCACTCCTTCTGCATCCTTCAAGCTGCTCCATCATTTTCAACATCTTTATCTCATGGCTACTTGTCTTAGGCCCATAAATTGTCCAAGAGAAAGAAATATCTCTATTAATCCTAGCCCTTTTCACCAGCAACTGCTACCTTCTCTTTTTTTTCTTTTCCAATTCTGGAAAGAAACTTTTTATACTTTTTACTTTCTTTTCATTCTAAAACCATTGGACAGCAGTTCCTACTGATACTGTTCTTCCTAACGTCATAAGGAAAAACTAATCACTTGACCTGTGAACACATTTCAGTGAGCCTTCTGGATTGCTCTATGCATCATTGTTGAATTCTTTCCCCAGCTTTAAACATTCTCTTGCTTTGCCTCTGTAGTATCACCTTTTTCACTTGCATGTCAATAAAACTTAAGCGCCTTCACAGCTTCTTACTATGTCTAATTCCTTGTGTTTTTTTCATCCTTTGACATAATTATTCAGTTAGTGCCTAGAGTTGGATATTACCAGCAAATGCTAAAGAAGCATCTAATGAAAGAAAAGATTTAAATAGCTATAATGTGGTAATATGTAATCATAAATAAAGCAGCATGGATTTTCCTACTCCTATGCCTCCAGATTTATTTCTTTGTCCTCCCTACTCTCCTTTGATTATTTGTCATATTTTTTGAAATATTTCCTATTTTCTCCACTCTTTAAAAAATGACAATATCCATTTTTCAAGGGTTTCCAGACTATTCAGTGTAGTCTAAATGTAACTATTTCCCAAATTTGCCTTCCTCTTATTCCTTGAAGCAAGAATATAATATGCTGGTTTAACATGACTTCCCATTAAATGGGAAAGAGATAAAATCAGACGTTAGTCTTTTATTCATGCTAATTTGTGTTAATTAGATGAGTCCTTTTCTCTTCTTAGATTATAGACCCTAAGAAGCAATCAATAAATGCAAATTTGTACATTTGTTGAGCCAACTCATATTGATATTGGGATTTCTAAGGTTCAAGTTTTTAAAACCCAAGAGTACTTTCACAAACTCTTTTGACTTGTAAAAAAATATATATATATATATATATATATAAATACATAAAGTTCTTAAAAGATTTATACACAAACATATACCAATTAAATTTATTCCCTAATAAAATGGGATAATGAAATAGAAATTTAAAAAAAAATTTGTTTTTAGTAATATGAATTGAAAGAATTTAAAGTCACAGAATAAGGAATATAAGGTCCATGCAATAGATACTTCAGTAAAGATGACTTGTTTTGGGCTTCTCTTGACAATGGTTTGGGCATTCTTTACACACTAGTATCATCAACATATTACATGCAACTTCTTTTGCGCTATTTATGTCATTTGTCCTTGAAAAAATTGTCTTTCTTTGTCATTTTCAATATATTTGTGATTATTCTTATCTGTAAAATAATCAACTAATGATTACCTATTAACATATTAGAATACATAGAATGTCTATATATTAAAATATAATACATTCATGACTTGAAAATATACTATAAATTTCAAATGTAATTAGTAATTGTGCAATTTATTCCTTTCTTCATTTACATATATACTGCAAAACATTTATTTTTAAAAGTTCTATATTATTGACATCTTCTATAACACATATTTTAATGTTTCATTTAAACATTAGGAGTCACTTTAGAAATGTATTTCTATGAAGATATCCAATTATTCTGTTCAGTATATCTGCTATAATTCACAGTATTTTAAAGTTACATAATTTAGTATTTTAGTTATCACCAAAAGAATGGCATAATTAATCATCATGACAAAACTATTATTGAAAACATTAACAATTCTAAAGGACTCAATTTCAAATATAATGTATTAAATAAAACCATATATTTTTCTTATTCATGACATTGTATTGCAACCAAGACTCATTTTTGATTTTTTCTCAATAATGTAAAATATGTTATAAATTTTTATTATATAATTTCTGTAATATCTCCAGACAATCACTTGAGACAAAGGCAATTAAAAGGCACCTTGAAGAGTGAGTTGTTTGGACAGCTTTGGTGTAATATCAATTCCATTCTTCAGCCAGCTCAGCTGAGGGTTTGGTATACCTTCTGCATGGCATCTAAGGCTCGCAGTTACTCCAGGCTCCCTAGCTTGGCTCTCTGGATAGACCCGGATGACTGGAGGAACTAAAAGAATAAATGAGAAAGAAAATGAATTTAGTGACAAATAATCACTACTCAATATTGCAAAAATAAACCTTGCATTATGAGAAAATCATGAATAAACATATGCGTGTGTATTTGTGTGTGTGTGTATGCATACACAGAGAGAGAGAGAGAGAGAGAAAGAGAGAGAGAGACCTTATTTTCCAAATTCCATTAATTCCATTATCCTCTAAAATGTACCAGGGTTCCTTGAAGAACATTCCAGGACAGTGTCAGGGAATATATAAATGAAACTGAAATCCCTTGCTGTTACATAATATAAGGAAGTCCACAAAGAATGATAAGTATGTATCAACAGGACACAGAAACCAATTTAAAGGAACTCTAAATTGACCAAATGTGGGACAAATTGAGCATTAAAATAAGTAGAAATAATAAAGGAGTATAAAGAATTAAATAAAATAAAACTGAATAAATTCATAGTGATATAAACAAATATATATGTATAAAGCTTTTCCTTGCTGTAGGTGCTAAGTACTAAATATATAAAGAATGATGGAGTCAGAAAATAATCAATGAATGCTCAAATAAGTGGTGAAAGTTTGATGAAGAACAGTATATTTATCAAGACTTAAAATATCTCTCTACAAATTATTTATTAATTACAAAGATTAAACTAGTAACTTTATAGCAAAATTTATTTTGAAGAATCATGGTGAACATCATCTTAGCCAATGAGTAAAGTAAACATCATCAATATTTGGACAAACCCACATCATTTGCTTCCTGATATGATGCACTGAGGACATATTATCATTTATATTTAATCCTAATTAAAATGCATATAAATCTGATTTACTCATAAAAAATCAACATACAATTCAAAATTGAGGGATATGCTAAGAAATAACTACCCTGTAATACAGAAAAGTATCAAGGTTACAAAAGGCATGGTGTGACATCAGTAAAAGTGGTGTAGTAGAGAATCCCAATAAGCTGTCCCTCCATAAAAGCAGTGAATAAATTGGCAAAAATATGTCAGAGTGAAATTTATTGGAACACTTGAAAATATTCAAGGTTCACGGGAACCAATGGGTCCTTAATAAAGAAAAAAAAAACCCAGCTGACCCTTTGTAAAAGAGCTTTGTAGCATTTGATCTTGCTCCATCTCCCACTTCAAAGCTCAGTGGCAACATGGAGACAGCACCACACATTTCCAGTACATGATCCTTGTACCAGAGGGAGCAGAACATGTATTCTCAAAGCATTATGGATGTTTGCTGTGACATATCTTATAGTTCCCTGAAGGACAGGTTAAAGGCCTCAGATTTATTTCACCAACTGGGAGTTTTCCGAGGAGGGAGACTGTTAGTTGGAGGTCATTATCAAATACATGTAAAGCACATATATAAGCTGCTGCCACCCAAAGCAAAGGATAAAGTTAGGGACAAATATGGACTGCAAAAATAGTCTTGGGAGAAAAAGCTAGAAAAATGAAATGCTTTGGAGAGTAAAGGTATTGAAAAGCTCCCACATATTCCTGGCAATCTAGAATGTCACCTGCAAGGCCAGGGATGGACACCTGCTCAAAAAAATACTTGAGAAGATCTTAAGCTTTCACTTCTGGCTGACCTACACATATAAGCAGGGAGTGAAGGCTAAGTCAGAGTTGTAAATTGCCTTGGTGAGTGTTGAAAGCATTTCCCAACACACACACACACACACACACAGATCACCTGCAGACTTGGAGATATTTTTCTTTTTATTATGTTTTTCTCCTAGGAATTTAAGGAAAGCTCTGTTAAATCGCTAACCGACTGCCAAGCTAATGGAACAGAGGTTTAAGTAGCTATATACAACAAAAAAATACAGACTTAAAAAATTAGTTCAGAAAAGGTTTTTAGCAGGCCAACAAATAAGTACATTAAGCAGAAACAGCAAAAGTTGGAATAGGGGAGAACAATATTTCCAGAGTTGCCACATTATAATATTGAAAATATCAAGTTTTCAACCAAAATAGACAAGTGATACAAAGAAACAGGAAAGGATGGCCAATATATAGGAAAAAAATAAAATAAAAACTGTCCCTGAAGTAAGCCAGAATTTTTTACTAATAGAAAAAGACTTTGTCATTATTTAATTATGCTCAAGGATTTAAAAGAAAACATGTGCAAATAACTAAAGAAAACCATTAGAGGATGGCTCACCAAATAGAGATTAATAACTAGAGAGAAATTATAGAAAAGGAAACCAACAGAAATTCTGGATAATAAAAGAACAACAAATATTATGAAAAATTCACTGAGAAGTTCAACAAGAGATATGACCAGGCAGAAGAAAGAATCAGTGAATTTTAAGATGTGTATTGAGATTATATAGTATAAAGAACAGATGGGAAAATGAATGAAGAAAAATGAACAGAGCTTAAGAAATCTGTGGACTACAATCCAGTGTAAAAACATATGCATAATGGTAGTACCAGAAGGAAAGTAAAGATAGAAAGTTATGAAATAATGGTTGAAAATAACCTGAATTTGATGAAAGACATAAATCTACACATCCAAAAATCTCCACAAAGTCTGAATATAATAAACTCTAAGAGAGCCACACTGAAACACATTATAATCAAACTGTCAAAATACAAAATCTGGAATAGAGCATGAAAGAAGTCACTCATCATATACAAGGTAATATTAATAACATTAACAACTGGTATCCCACCAGAAAATGTGGAGACCACAAAGCAGTGTGCTGATATGTTAAAGTCCAGAAAAGAAAGACTGTCAATCAAGAATTCTGTATCTGGAAACATTATCATTCAAAAATGAAGTTGTTTGTTTGTTGGTTTGTTTATCATTGTTAGTCCTGACACTCTAGGAAATCACAATCCCATCACTAGCCAAATGGAAAATTCATGAATAGAAAGTTTAGGGATTAAATTCTAGAGTTAACACATTAATATGTTAAAATTTTCAGTGTGCAACAAAAAATTACAAGACAAACAAAGAAACAGGAAATGATGGTCCAGTCAAAGGATCAAGATAAAAATTCAGAAACCATCAATGAAGAAGACCAGACACTGGATATATTGGACAAAGATGTTAGAAATGATCTTCAACATACTCAAGGAGATAAAGGAAAACATGGAGAAAGAACTGAAGGATATCAGGAAAACAATTGATGAAAATATGAGAATCTCATTAAAGAAATACAAATTTTAAAAAGGAATGAAACAGAAATCCTAGAGTTGAAGAAAACAATAACTGAAAGAAAAATTCCCTAAAGCATTTCAATAACAGATTGGAGAAGGCAGACGAATCAGTGGCCTCAAAAACAAGATTATAAAGAACACTAGAAAATGGATCATAGTGGCATAAAGAAATGAAGACTGCCAGGAAAGGTAACCACATGGACAATTATAAATGCCAGTAATATTGTATAGTATTTTGGTTATGTAACCCCACTTTTTACTTCTAACAGGTTCTAAGATGAAAAAGCATTAAAAGTAATGATATATCTGTGGTTTGGGATATACAAGGTAAAAAAATATAATTTGTAATAACCACAACAAAAATAAAGGAGGATGGAGGAGTATTGAAGTTAAGGTGCTATCAAACCAAAACCAACACTTCTAGAAATAGAACATTAAATTCAAGTCCCATGTTAACAACAAAATATCTGAAAAATATAAACAGAAGTATATGAAAATGGAATACTAAAAAAATCAAATAAATATGAAGTAGGAATTAATGGGAAATTAAAGGATCAAAAATGTATAACACTTTCAAAGACCAAATAGGAGAATGGCAGTAGGAAGTCCTGAATTATGACTAGTTATTTAAATGTAAATGGATTAAATTTTCCAGTCAAATGCAGAGATTGTCAGAATGGATGAAAAAAAAGCATGACCCAAACATATCCTATTTACACTACTCACCTGAAATTCAAAGATACAAGTAGGTTGTAATGAAAAGATAGAAAGGAAATTACCATGTAAATAGTAACCAAAAAAGAACTGGGGTAGCTATACTAAATCAGATAAAATAGACTTTAAGTCAGAAGCTTTCATGAAGGACTAAGAAGGTCACTATATTCAAATAAAGTGGTCAATAGAATAAAAAGGCATAACAATTTAAAAAAATATGCAATTGATGGTAAAACTTCCAATTATATAAAGCAAATACAGACAGATTTGAAACAAAAAAATAGATGTTCTGCAATAGCAGTATTGAGATTTCAATACACCACTTTCAATAATGGGTAGAAGATCTAAAGATGAGATAAATAAGGAAATATAAGACTTGAATGGTTCTATAAAACAACTAGACCTAATAGAAATGGATAGAACAAAAAGAGAATGCACATTCTCTTAAAATACGCATGGGTCAATCTCCAGGATAGATCATTTGTTAGGTCACAAAACAAGACTCAAATTTAAAAACATGAAAATCATGCAATATATCTTCTCTGACAAAAATGAAATACAGCTTGAAATCAATGACAGTGGGAGATCTATAAAATTCACAAATATGTGGAAATTAAACATCATACACATTTTAAAAAAACAACAACAATGGATCGAAGAAGAAATCACAAGAGAAATTAGGAAATAACTTGAGGCAAATTATACAAAAATTCAACATACCAAAATGTAGTGGATGTAGCAAATTCAGTGCTGAGAGGGAAATTTATACTTCTACATATTTACATTAAAAAAGGAGAAGATCTCAAATCAGAGATTTAAACTTACAGCTGGAGTTTCTTGAAAAAAGAAGAGCCAACTAAACACAAAGCAAGCAGAAAGAAGGAAATAACAAAGATTAGAGCAGAGATAAGTGATGATATAGATAATTTAAAAAGAGAATCAATAAAACCCAAAGTTGGTTCTCATAAAAGATTAGCAAATCAGCAAACTTTTAGCAAGACTGACAAAGAAAAAGAAGACAAATGGTAAAAATAACTAAAATCAGAAATGAAAGTGGGCACATTACTACTGACCTCACAGAAATAAAATGGATTATAAGAGGATACTAAGAACAACTGTAAACCAACAAATTCCTAGAATCACACAAACTACTTACACTGACTCAAGATGAAATGGAAGATCACAACAAATGAATAACAAGTAAAGAGATTGAATCAGTAGTTAAAAACCTCCCAACGATGTAAATCCAAAGATAGATGGCTTCACTGTTGAATTTTAGCAAACATTCCAAGAATTCACACTAATCCTGTTCAAACTTTTGCAAAAATTGTAGAAGAGGAAACATTCCCTAATATAATCTATGAGGCCATCATAACTAATTCCAAAGCCAGATAAAAATATCACAAAAAAGAAAATTACAGACCAATATCCATTATGACTAGATCTGCAAACATGCTTACTAAAATATTAGCAAATTGAACTCAACAGAACATGAAAAGAATTATACACCATGATATAAAGAGATTTATTCCAGGTCTTCAAAGATAATCAATTAATGTAATACATCACATTAATAGAATGAAGGGGAAAAAAAAACCATGGCCATCTCAAACGATGCAGAAGAGGCATTTGAAAAATTCCAGGTCCTTATCTTAATAAAAGCATAAAAAAATAAGAATAGAAGGAAACTTCCCCAACATGATAGAAGGCATATATGTAATACCCGCAGCAAACTTCATACTCAATAGTGAAAGACTGAAAGCTTTTCCTCTAAGATTAGGAATAAGGTAAAAATGCTCACTTTCACCACTGTTATTCAACATTTTACTGGAAGATCTAGCCATAACAATTAGGAAATAAAAAGAAATTAAAGGCACCCAAATTGTACGGAAGAAGTAAAATGTCCCTATTTGCCAATGACATGTTTCTATATATAGGAAATCTTTGGGGAGCAGATGTAGCTCAAGTGCTTGATCCCCTGCTTCCCATGTATGCAGTCTTGGATTCAAACCCTGTTACCTTCTAAAAACAAACAAAAAAACCTAACAAACAGAAAAATCAACTGTCATTGGGGACGATATGTAGCTCATTGGTTGAGTGCCTGCTTTCCATGTACAAGGTCCAAGGTTCAATCCCTGGTACCTTCTAAGGAAAAAAAAAGAAAATCCTTAAAAATCCTCAACAAATCTCCCAGAGTTGGTAAATGAATTCACAAATGATGGGGTACATCATCAACATGGAAAAATCAGTAGTGTTTCTATACAATAGTAATGAATAATCTAAAGAGGAAATAAAGAAAAAAAAATCCATTTACAAATAAAAGAATAAAAAATTTAGGAATATATTTAACCAAGATGTAAAGGGTTTGTATGTGGACAACTAAAAAATATTAGTAAAATGAATCAAAGTAGAACAAAATATAAATGGAAAGACATTTCATATTAATGGACTGGAATACTCAATATAGTTAAGATGTCAATGCTACCCAAAGCAATTTACAGATGCAGTGCAATCCAAGTAAAAACTCCAACAACCTTCTTTGCAGAAATGGAAAAGCCAATCATCAAATTTATATGGAAGGTAAGGGTCTCTGAATAGCAAAAACCATCTTGAAAAAGAAGAATGAAGTTAAACTTATCTCCAAATTACAGTAATCAAAACAGCATGGTACTAGTACAAATACAGACATATAGACCAAAGGAGTTGAACTTTGAGTTCAGAAATAGACCATCATACCTACGGTCAATTGATTTTTTACATGAGTTCCAAATCCACTCAATTAGGAAAAAATATTCTCTTCCATGAAGGGTGCTGGGAAATGGCATGTACAAATGTCAAGGAATGAAGGTGAAACGATATTTCACATCATATACAAAAATTAATGCAAAATGGTCAAAGGCCTAAATATAAAATGAAAACTATAAAACTACTTGAAGAAAACACAGGATAGTATCTTCAGGTCCTTGTAATAGGCAACGGTTTCTTAGATTTTACACCAAAAGCACAAGAAATAAAAAGAAAACCAATCAGATAAATGCAACTTCATCAAAATTAAAACCACTTATGCATCAAAGGAATTCATCATGGAAGTAAAAGACAACCTACAGAATTGGAGAAAATATTTTGAAATCACATATCTGATAAGGGTTTAAATTATCCAGAGTATACCAAGAATATCTAAAACTCAATAACAAAAAGACAAATAATTCATTTAAAAAGTGGGCAAAAGACTTTGTGGTGGTTTGAAGTTGTATGTACCCCAGAAAAACATGTTCTTAAATTTAATCAATTCCTGTGGGTATAAACCAATTGTAAGTAGGATCTGGTGATAAGGCTACTTCAGTTAAGGGGTGACCCACTTCATTTAGGATGGGTCGTAATCCTCTTACTAGGTCCATTATAAATGAAATAAATACAGAGAGGGATAGAGAAAGCCAGGGAAGCAAGAAGCTGAAAACAAAGAAAACCAGAAGGGAAGAAAGAGAGCAGCAGACACTGCCATGTGTCTTGCCATATGGCAGAGGAGTCATGGATTACCTACAGCCAGTCCTTGAGAAGAAAGCATTATCTTGAAGTTGCCTTAATTTGGACATTTTTCCTCAGCCTCAAAACTGTAATCTAATAAATTACCATGGTTAATAGTCAACCCATTTAAAGCTATCTGCTTTCAGCAGCCTACTAAACTAAAACAGACATGAATAGGTATTTCTCCAAAGAAGATATACAAATGGCCAATAAGCACATGAAAAGATGCCCAACATCATTAGTTATCAGTGAAATGTAAATAAAACTACAATGAGATACCACTTCACACTCACTGGAATGGTGATAATAATAATAAAGAGAAAACAAAAAGTATTGGAGAGTATGTGGAGAAACTGGAACCCCCATACATTTTCTGGTGGCAATGTAAATGGAGCAGCCATAGTGAAAAACATTACAGTGTTTCTTTAAAATGTTAAACGTATAGCCCAGTAATTCTATTTCTAGGTATGTGTCCAAGATAATGGAGACAGCTGGTCAAGCCAAAACTTGTTTACAAATGTTTACAGAAGTATTGTTTATAAGAGTCCAAATGTTCATCAACTAATGAATGGAAAATCAAAATGTCATATATTCATAGAATGGAATATTATTCAGTCATATAGAGGCATGGAGTACTAAAACATGCTATAACATAGATGAACCTTGAAAAAATTATGCTAAGCTTAAGAAGCCAGACGCAAAAGGTTACATATTATATGATCCCATTTATATGAAATGTCAATAATAGGCAAATTACTAGATACAGAAAGCAGATTTCTAGTTTCCTAGGAGCTGGCAGAAGGGAAGATTAGTGAGTATCTGCGTATAGGGTTTACTTTTACAGTGATGAACATGTTCTGGAATTAGATTGTTTGCTGGTTGTACAACATTCTAAATGTAGTAAAAGTTACTGGGTAGTAGAACCACTGATATTAAAAATGAGATGGATTGCTTAAACACCCTGTTAGACATAACTTAAGAAAGAATCAAATAACTAAATTGAGAACTGAATCACTTTGGGATTTTCAGTTGCTAATAATTTTGGACAACGTATTTCTAATCCATCATCATCCTGAATAGAACTTAAAATGCTGAAAAGTATGCAAAGAGCATTTCCAGAAAGCATAAATAATCCAAGGAATATAATGAGAAATGGCAGAATAAAAATAGCAGGAGTAAGTGTCAAGCTCACAGAAATGAACTAGAGCTGTTTCTGTTTCAAGAATATTTTTCCAAATCAGGTGAGAATACTGAGAATCAGAGTTAATTAACAAGCAAAGGCTGAGCTGATTCTGGGTCCTGTGACTGCATCAGATGAGATTTGCTAGTTTCTCTCTCCTGCCCCAGCCCAACTTCAAAATTTCTGGGTGGCCTTAATTTTGTATATATACATACATATATGTATGAATGCACTTATTTATAAATCTATGGTTCATAACCACATGCCAATATCTTGGAATCATCTGAGAGCAAAGTGTTCTGGTAGACAAATGGAGCTTAAGGAAAGATGATTAGAATAAAGTTCAACAAAAGTTTTGGCTGGAGATCCTACAACAATAACTCCTGCTCTCCACTTTATCTTTGGATGTATATCTTCGTAGTGAACACAACAAAACTGAAGACTCATTGCTGGCCTGCTGTTAGCCTTGAACATTTGGTAGAAGTAAAGGAAAATACTCTCTGGAAGAACCTATTGAAGTTCCAAATATTTTTTAAAATGATACTTCAAATAAAGTTTGCAGCATACAACAAAATATTTCAAGGCACATATCAAGAAAATATCAGCTCAAATTATAAAACAGCAGTTAACATGAACAAACCCACAAGGTTCTTGATATTGAATAGGATGCAGACATTGATGTTTACTATGTTTAATGATTTAATATATGAATTTAAAATTATCAACAAATTTGCTAAACTATAATACATAATATTGCAGCTGAAAAGAATCAACTAGAAATGCTGAAACTTTAAAAAGATAGTAACAAAAATCATTAATTCAATATTTGGACTTAATGTTGGATTAGATACAGAGGAAGTAAATGATAGTAAATAGATATTTAAGTCAAAATTAAACTATCCAAAATAAAGAATAGAGTGGCAAAAATATAGAAAAAATGGAAGAGTGTAAGAACCATAGAGTACATATTAAGAGTAGCTTTTATATGTTTAATTGGATATACAGAAGGGAGTTTAGGGACAATATGTAAAGAGTAACAGTTGTTATATTCTCAAAACTAATGTGAGACAAAGACCCAGTGATTCAAAAACCCAAGACACCCAAAGAATAACATTTATTTAAAAAGTCACATATAGACATATAAGAGTGTATATCTGTAGAAAACATCAAGAAATAATAGAAAACTCTGAAAAGCTCTGTCAAAAGAAAATTGATATGACACAAAAAAGTAATCAAAGTCTGACAGCTGAATTCTCTCAGAATTACTGGAATTCAAAGAGAAGACATTATAAACAATATCATGGCAATATATAATTTTTTAACAAATCAATTTATTAATACATATTACTAAAGCATAAATCCATCCAAACTGTACAATCAATGGTATTATATATAGTCACATATTATGCATTCATTACTTCAATCATTCTTAGCATGTTCATTATTCCAATAATAATAATAAACAAAAAATAAACAAACAAAATTCATCACCTCTCAATCTATGATTCCTCTGCCATACATAGCTGCTATTCTTTTTTCTTCTTTCCAGTGTATTTGTATTTATATTTTGTAAAAACAGTCTTATATATGCAATATTACCCATATTCATGCTTTACATGAGGTTTTACTATCTTATACAGTACCATATTACAGTTTTTATATTTCCTTCTAGTAATATAAATGAGCTTAGACTTTCCCTTTCAACCAGTCATACCCATACAATAGCACTGCTAGTTAAAATCACCATGATATGCTTTCACTGTCTCTAATCATTTCCAAATATTTACAAACAACTTTTTAACCAGCTCTGCACAGATTAACCCTCAGCTTTCCATTCTCTACCCTCATTCTATTTTCTGGTGACCTATATTGTAATTATTAACTCCATCAGTTTACATAATGTGTTTAGTTCATAATAGCACAATCATATGGTATTTGTCTTTTTGTGTCGAACTTGCTTCACTGAACATAATGTGTCCAGTTTCATCTATAATGTCATATGCTTCATGACTTCATTTCTTCTTACCACTGCATAATATTTCATCGTGTGTATACACCACACTTTGTTTATCCATATATCAGTTGATACCTGGGGCAATTGCAGCTTTTGGCATTCGTGAATAATGCTGCTATGAACATCCATGTGCAGATGTCTGTTCGTATCTCTGCTCTCAGTTTTTCTGGGTGTGTAACTAGTAGTGGTATTGCCTTGTCACATGGCAATTTTATATTCAAATTCCTTAGGAGTGCCAAACAGCTCTCCACAGTGGCAGTTCCATTCTACATTTCCACCAACAGTGAATAAGAATTCCTGTCTCCCCATATGCTCTCCAACATTTACAATTTTCCAACTTTTTAATAGCAGCCAGTCTAAAAGAAGTGAAGTGATATCTCGTAGTTTTGATTTGCATTTCCCCAGTCGCTAGTGATGTTTAGCATTTTTTATGTTTCTTCACCATTTGTATTTCTTCTTTATAAACAATTGTCTTTTCAAGTCTTTAGCCCATTTTTTAAATAGATAGCTTGCCTGTTTATTGTTGAGTTGTATGATCTCTTTGTATATCATGGTTATTAAACCTTTATTCGATATGTGATTCCTAAATATTTTCTCCCATTGAGTGCTGCCTTTTCACCTATTTAAAAATGTCCTTTGATGTACAAACATGTTTAATTTTGAGAAGGTCCCATTTATCTTTTTTTTTCTTTTGTTGCTCGAGCTTTGGGTGTAAGGTTTAAGAAACTATTGCATTCCACAAGATCTTGAAGATGTTTTCCTACATTTTATTCTAAGAGTTTTATGGTTGTTGCTTTTATATATAGTTCTTGATCCATTTTGAGTTAATTTTTGTATAAGGTGTGAGATAGGGGCCTTCTTCCTTAATTTGGTTATGGATATCCAGTTTCCCCAGTACCATTTGTTGAATAGACTGTTTTGGTACAACTTGGAGATCTTGACCACCTTGTCAAAAATCACTTGACTGTAGATGTTTGGGTCTATTTCTGAGTTCTCAATTCAGTTCCATTGGTCAAGGTGTCTGTGTTTATGCCAGTACCATGCTGTTTTTTATCACTGTAGCTAAGTTATATGCTTTAAAGTCCAGAAGTGAGAGTCCTCCAACTTGGTTCATATTTTAAAGATCTTTTTGGCTATTTGGGGCCCCTTACCCTTCCAAATAAATTTGATAATTGGTTTTTCCATTTCTGCAAAATAGGCTGTTGGGATTTTATTGCAATTGTATTAAATCTGTAAATCAGTTTGGGTAGAATTGACATCATAATAATAACATTTAGTCTTCCAATCCATGTATAGGAAATGTCCATCCTTTTATTTAACTCTTCTTCCGTGTCTTTTAGAAATGTTTTGTAGTTTCTGAATACAGGTCCTTTATGTCCTTGATTAAGTTTTTCCTAATATTTGATTGTTTTAGTTACTATTATAATCGGAATTTTTTTTTCTGATTTCCTCCTAAGATTTCACATTAGTGGTATATAGAAAGGTTATTGATTTTGGTGTGTTAATCTTGTATCCAGCCACTTTGCTGAACTCATCTATTAGTTCTAGAAGCTTTGTGGTGGATTTTTCAGAATTTTCTAGATATGGGATAATATCATCATTGAACAGTGAAAGTTTTACTTCTTCTTTTCCTATTTGGGTGCATTTTACTTCTTTTTCTACCCTAATTGCTCTAGCTAGAACTTCAAGCATAATATTGAATTGCAATTTTGACAGTGGGCATCATTGTCTTGTTCCTGATCTCAGTGGGAAAGCTTTCAATCTTTTATCACTGAGTACCTTGCTAGCTGTAGGTTTTTCATATATGCACTTAATCTCATTGAGAAAGCTTCCTTCTGTTCCTATTTTTTGAGTGTTTTTTTTTTTTTTTATCAAGAAAGGGTGCTGTATTTTGTCAAAAGCCGTTTCTGCATAATTTAAGAGGATCATGTGATTTTTCTTCTTCAATATATCAACATGGTTTATTACACTAATTGATTTTCTTGTGTTGAAACACCCTTGCATACCTAAGAATAAACCCACTGATCATAGTGTATATATTTTTTAATATGTTTTGGATTCTGTTTGCATGTACTTTGTTGACTACTTTTGCATCTATATTCATTAGAGATATTGGTCTTTAATTTTTTTATATATATATCCTTATCGGGTTTTGGTATTAGGGTGATGTTGGCTTCATGGAACGAGTTTGGTAGCATTCTTTCCTGTTCAAATTTTTGGAAGATTTTAAGCAAGATTGGTATTAGATAATCTATGAATGATTGGTAAAATTCACCTATGAAGACATGTGGTCCTGGGCTTTTCATCTTTGGGAGGTTTTTGATGATGGTATCAATCTATGACTTGTGATTGGTTTGTTGAGGTTTTATTTCTTCCAGGATCAGAGTGGGTGGTTTGTGTGTTTCTAGGTATTTTTCCATCTCCTCTACATTGTTTATTTTTTGGGCATACACTTATTCATAATATTCTCTTATGATTTCTCTTACTTCTGCAGGGTCAGTGGTAATATCTCCCCTCTCCTTTCTGATTTTATTTATTTGCATCATCTCTTTTTTTTTTCTTTGTCAGTCTAGCTAAATGTCTGTCAATTTACTTGATCTTCTTAGAGAAGCAGCTTTTATTTATTTATTTATTTTTGATCCTCTCTATTGTATTCTTGTTCTTGATTTCTTTTATTTCTGCTCTGACTTTTACTATTTCTTTCCTTTGACTTGATTTGGAATTAGTTTGCTGCTCTTTTTCTAGTTCCTCCAGGTGTGCAGTTAGATCTTCAAATTTAGCTCTTTCTTTTTTTTTTAATGTAAGCATTGAGGGCTATAAATTTCCCTCTCAGCACTGCCTTTGTCCCATTAGTTTTGATATGTTGTGTTCTCATTTTCATTCATCTCAAGATATTTGCTGCATTCTCTTGCAATTTCTTCTTTTACCTACTGATTTTTTAAGATTGTGTTGTTTAATCTCCATGTATTTATGAATTTTCCCTTTTTTCCATCCAGCTTCATTTTGTTATGATCAGGGAAAGTGTTTTGTATAATTTCAATCTTTTAAAATTTACTGAGACTTTTCTTGTGACCCAATATACGGTCCATCAGCACTTGAAAAGAACCATATCTTGCTGTTTGGTGGTGCAATGCTCTATAGATGTCTGTGAAGTTTAGTTCAATTATCATATTATTCAAGTTTTCTGTTTCTTTATTTATCTTCTGTTCAGATGGTCTATCCAATACTGAGAGTGGTGTATTGAAGTGTCAACTATTATTGTAGAAATATTTATTTCTCCCTTCAGTTTTGCCAGCATTTGCCTCATGTATCTTGGGACACTCAGGTTAGGTATATAAATATTTAGCATAGTTATTTCCTCTTGGTAAATTGCCCCTTTTATTAATATATAATGACTTTTTTCATCCCTTACAACAGTTTTGCCTTGAAATCTATTTTGTCCAATATTAGTATCACTACTCCATCTCTTTTTTGTTTACCATTTGCATGGAATATCTTTTTCCAGCCTTTCACTTTTAACCTGGTTTTGTCCTTATATCTGAGGTGGGTCTCTTGTAGGTAACAGAAAGATAGCTCACATTTTTGTATCCATTCTATCAGTCTATATCTTTTGATTAGGTAGTTCAGGCCATTAACATTCAATGTTATTACTGTAAAGGCTTTACCTGCTTCATCGATTTCATTCTTCAGCTCTCTGTTGTCATATTGTTCTATTGTTTGTCTTCTTACCCTTTAGTTTAACCTTCCTAATAATCTTTATTTTTACACTATTCTACAAATCTCTCACCCTTGTATTTTCCTTTCAGGCTGCAGCACCCCCTTCAGTTTCTCTTGCATATTCTACCAGTTTTTGTTTGTCTGTGAAGAATTTGAACTCACCCTCATTTCTTTAAGACAGTTTTACCAGATACATAATTCTTGGCTGGCAGTTTTTCTCTTTCAGTACATTAAATACATCATACCACTTTATTCTTGCCTCCATGGTTTCTGATGAGAGTTCAGCACTTAATCTTATTAAGTTTCCCTTGTATATGATGCTTTGCTTTCTCTTGGTACTTTCAGAATCCTCTCTTTATCTCTGTTATTTGTCATTCTGAAGAGTAGGTGTCTCAAGGTAGGCGTTTTGGATTTATTCTGTTTGGGGTGCATTGACTTTCCTGGATATTGATATTTATGTCTTTCATAAGGGTTGCAAAGTTTTCAGTCATTATTTCCTCATATATTCTTTCTGCCCCTTTTCTATTCTCTTCTCCTTCTGGGACACCGATAATGTGAATGTTTATGTGATTCACATTGTCTATCAATTCCCTGAGTGAGATGCGGTTCCATTTTTCCTTTCTTTTCTATTTCTGATATTCTGTCTTTTCCAATTTAGATGACCCATTTTTGAAATCACTAATTCTGTCTTTGAGCAATTCAAATCTGCTCTTATGTGCTTCTAATGTATTTTTTATCACATCCATTGTGTCTTTCCTTCTCATAATGTCTATTACTTTTCTTTGAGGGCTTTAAATTGTTCTTTATGCTCACCCAGTGTCTTCTTAATAGCCTTTATTTCTTTAGCCATATTTTCTTTAGAACTTTGAAGTCATTATGAGAGTTGTATGATTATCACTGATTAATTGTATTAAATCCTGTATCTCTTCAGGATATTTGGTTTGTTCCTTTGGCTGGGCCATCTCTTACTGTTTTCTAATATGGATTATAATTTTTTGCTGATGCTTAGGCAACTGAATATGTTGGTGAATTTACTCTGATGGCCGATTTCTCTCTCTTCCCTATTGTTTTTTCCTCAGGTTTTCTTTGATATTTGGTTCACCTTATTCTAAGTCTTTAAAATGCCCAGCTAAGTCATCAAAATTTGGCCAGGAACTCACTAATGAGGTGTAGATTTTCTCCCAGGGGTTAGGATATGGAGAGACCTGAAAACAGTTTTTGTGTGTGCAATTTCCAGATCAGCCAGCAGAAGGTGCTTGTCAACACACCTTTACAGGGAGGTGTTTTAGTCTCAGTTTTCCTGTGTTCCTGTATTGAATCTCCAGCATGGAATTTAAATCAGGCTCTGCTGGCTGAATTCACTGAAGAAAAGCTCCCTGACTCTTCCTCCCTTTTTCCTTGAAGTAGCTGACATGGAGGAAATTGTCTGTTCCCTTCTAAGTCAGCTGCAGTGATATAGGGCTTTTATCCTAGCTTAATATCTTGGGGGTGGGGGAGGGGAGCCATTCTGGTCACTGCTGGTGCTTGATAACTCATGTTTGTTGTTTTGGCTTCTTCATCCCTCTGTCCCTTACCCTCCTGGGAGATGTGTAGCATTGTTTTGATCCTCTGACACCAAAGATGTCCCTCAGACATCTTTTGGCTCTTTCTCCATTGTTTTTGTGCAAGCATTGAGCTCTGTCATTGTCTGACACCATCTTCCCACAATCCCTCCCAGAAATATATAATTTAAAAAAAAATGGACAAATTTCTGGAAGCTCAAAGTGCTAGCATAAGCTACATAAAATAAGCACAAAATGTAATATCTTGTAACATTAAAGTAATTTCAACTCATTAAAAACCTTTAAACCAAACTGTAGACTTTTGCCAAACAAAAGAATACATAATGTTAATATGTAACCTCTTCCAGAGACCAAGTGTAGCAGAATATAAAATTATGTACAATGACTATTGAATTTATTATAGACATTAAAAATCATTCAATGTAATTCACCATATTTATTAAATGAGAAAAATTGGATGATATGTTCAAATGTTGCAGAAAAGTCATTTGCAATTAGCAAATAATATGAGAAGGTATATCTTTATTATGAAAATTATATTTTAAAATACATAGCCAACATTTTAATTATGATTGAGTACCTAAAAATGAGAAAATCAGCAGAAAAATCATGAGGATAATAAGAGAATTTTGAAATTCAAATGAAATTATATTTATAAATATCAGTAATAAATATTTAAAATATTTAATGACATTTAATATAGCACCAAACATATCAAATATCTATGACTAAATCTAACAAGGTCTTCTAAAGACCTCTGTAAGAAAAATCTAAACTATTATTGAGAAAAATGTAAGAAGACCCAAATCAATGGAGAAATGCTCATGGTAGCTTTAGTTATTATTTCTTGTAGCTATTATATTGATTGTATTAACTTTAGCTATCAGCAGTTCTTTGATCACTTTCTTTCCCATTGTTCAGGGTCATGTCAATCCATCTTTGTAGAAACCTTCTGAATATTTTACCATTTACGTAAATGTTAACTGTTATTCATTTTGTAAATAGTCATAGATTGATAGCCCGATAGCTGTTACAAACTATAAAATGGCAGGCTGATATTGATGGAGAAAACATTTGCCGTACACTCAAAGAATGCATTGCTCAATAATGGAAACCAATGAACAAATAACTGTGATACAACACTTTATGTACCGCAGTAGGGGAAGTAAAGGCACAATGGTTACACAAACAAAGGAATGATTGTCATTTTTTAAAAGAAAATATTTCAACTGAATTTTGAAGTTATTTTTTGAAGATGGCAGGTAGATCAGTGAATGTTGTTGTGAGAGAGGCAGTTATAACATAGACACAATGCAATATATCTCATTATTTCAGTAAGTGTATGCTTTTTGCACTTGAGTTTCAACATAAGTAGTTTGATATATATCACATACAATTGTACTGAGAGACAATTATTCAGTTTGACTCTGACAATGCTAAGAGAGAAATCCTGCATTTATTCAACAAGCATAGCCTGTATCCATCTTAAGATCTGGAGTAAAAAACTCTTGCAAATACTCAAACAAAATTCCTAATCCATTAACAACTAGAAAGTTAGGAAATGAACTTTTAAAAAAGACTCACATATGGAGATGGAATGGATAGTAACTCACAAAAAATATTGAATAAATGAAAGTATATCTTACCACAGGATTCATTGTCAAATACTTCCAACATACTTTGGAATAACAGAAAGTTGAAACACCTTAAAACATTTCAAAATTAGTTTGAAAAGAAGCATATAAGTCAACTCAAAGAGAAAATAGGTTCTCATTCATATTAGAAAATATAGATATTATATGGGCCACCTACATTGTCACTAATGCTCTTCAAAGGACTTTTCAAACATGATCTTTAATTTTCCCTCTGTATTGCTAGCACCTTCTACTTTAAGGGTATACTTATCAATGGACTGAAAGAAAAGCAGTGAACAATAATTTGTAGTCATATTGAATTTTATACATAAATAGATCATGTATTTTTGAAAAAGGTACTCTTATATGATATGATTATCATTCTATCTATTGGTTTTCAGTTATAGCCTGAAAAGTATATCTTCACTCACATAGAATGGAAGGATAAGTGATTGGCATAACAACTATTTAATTTCTGTGACAAGCTACACATTTAAAAGTAGGTTTTTTTCCAGGGATACATATGATGAAATATAAATGAGGATTGATGGCAGCTTGAATTAAAAAGTCAATAATCCTCTAGAGAACATTTCAAGCCATTTGTTACAGTCATTTTTAGTTAGGAAGTGTACTATATGAACTTTTTTTTGTCCTTTTTATTGGCAAGGCTGAAATAAGAAACTGATGAAGACCACCAAAAGATTTTCACATCAGATTTGGAATCCAATTTACATGGAATATCATGAAAATCCTTAAATGGGCTCCTAATATTAAAGCAAAGGGAGATATTTAAGGGCAAGTTTTTATATGCTGAATATTATTTCATAATAATATTCAAGTCTTACTAAATTAATTTAGTAATTACCTTCTACTGAAATAGTTTAAGCTGATTGGTTTTATTTATATTTATTTCATTAAATTTTTATTATTTACTAATTCATTTTTAAAATTTATTTCATTTACAGTTAAATATTTATAAATTCATGTGAATATAAACACATGTAAAACTTGAGATTACATAGTATTTGGATAAATTCCATAAGTTATAATCAAATAAGTTTCTATTACTTAAAATGGAAAGTAATACAAGAGGCTATAAACATAATTTTATTCAAGAATGAAATTTAAGTATAAAATCTGATGTCTTTATTTTGAATTTGAAGATAATGTAAAAATATTTATTGAGTAACCTCTGAATGTAGTGCATTATGCTAGGTGTCTTTCTCTTTTATTTCTCATGTGCGTTCATTTCTACATTATAATGTAGACAGAGTGCTGAATTCAATTTTTGAAATGAGCTAACTGAGCACTGCAAAAAATGCATTCCTAGCTTAAATTGGCTTATCTCGTCAGGTTAATAAAATATATGTCTCCACAAATGTATCTCCTGGACTTCTACTACTTGGGATCCAAATTTTGATTTTAAATTAGACTTATAGAAGCAATTATAAGATGTGTTTGAGATCCTTGAAAAGCTCTTTTGAAATGTAAAGGTCAAATAAATTGACAGGTTGTTTAAAAGGGATATTAATAATTTATCTCACATTCACATAACTTCTCAGGAAACTTAAATTTTTCTTTCTATTACTCAAAGAAAATTATATAACTAGGCTACTAATAAATTGAACCAATACAATAAAATTGCAATTAATTTACCTTTAAGTTCTTAGATCATAAAAATGTAAATATTTAGATAATGTATATGGAGAACTAGTTGCTCAAAGAGTACATACATGAAGCTAATATTGTTTAACAAGTCACAGTAATTTAGAGGTGAAGGTGGGTTTCTGATATACATAAAAACACTAAAATTAGAAATTAAAAAGTTAAATAAGCTAAGAAAATGAAATATAATTAGTATTTACATTTCTTTAAGTCTTTCTTTCTGGAAACTTTGGGATCTATATGGGATCAGTTGTTAACATTTTTAAACTCAATACCAAAACATACTTAATAATAGCAGTAGATAAGCATAAATCTGTGTAAGGGAAGATGGACATAATACTCATAGAACCATAACAACTTCATTGTTTTAGAATACATGAGTGATTTTTAAATATATATATTAAGGAAGAGAAAAATCAATCTCTAAGCTGAAACTTGCTTTTTTTTCATCCTTTATCCATACATAGTGAGATCTTTCTTAGAAGTTGCTGCACTATTGCCAGAGTATAGAAACAGTATAGCCTGGACATTTTAGAAGCCTATTTTAGTCAGAAGGCAGATATCACTGACACAATATAGTGACTTCATTCTAGCTGAAAACAAAAAATGAATTTAAGTTAGATGTCAGGTCACTCGTAAGTAAGCAACTAAGCACTAGGTATTTTTTCTTCTTCTTGATGCCATTATCATGTATTCTTTTGAAGAATTCTATCACTGCTCTTCCACAAATTATTCACACAGCTGCCAGTGTTAGAAAAGGTTCTAAGAAAGCTTGAGGGTAAGAATATAAATGTCTCTGAAGTAGTGCTGACTCACAGCAGCATCTGGATTGTTCTGTTCGTATTATGACTTACTTTGTCATTAAAGCAACTTTCCTATGAAAAATTAGAGACTTGGCTTAATAAATATTTTAAATGCTACTGAGCTTGTCCAATGCCTTTTGTCTCTGACATTATTAAATCCATCAATTTCTCTATAACTTTGTCCCAAAGCAGTCTTTTTATATTCATGACTTTCACACTGTCTCTTGTCAATATTATAAAATTCTCTGATCACAGTATTACAGCCTTCATGAAAGGCAGAAGGATAAAACAAATGTCCAAGGCAAAACATAAATTTAAGAGCATCATATTTTGGTCATAACCTTTTGTGATATATTTATTAGGTCTTCCTACTTATCCTGATGTAACAAATCACAACTTCTTAAAGCTCTTTTGAAAGGGACAATAGTTTATCCCAGTTTAGATAAAATTAGATCTATTCTACCAATCCCTAGAGTTAGTGGCCTTCTTTATCCCTAATTTCATAATCTTAAAAGCAATCATTTAATGAAATGCTCTCTGAAACCCAAAAAGAAAACATAACAAAAGAATTTGAGATGGTAATGCATAAGATATGGTTTCTCTAAACCTATAAAAGAAAATAAGAATCAGTGGAAAAAAAATGTTTGGTTCATGATGGCTATTTCTTTTTGTCACGTAAGACTTGATTTAATTTGCTTTAACATAAACATATTTTGAAAAATTATTCAGGAGGTCTCAAATTATTCACTTGAAGCAGGAACTGTGTAGTGGAAATATTATAATACCCCTCAAAATAAAATTCTGAAAATATAGATACATCTATAATGCTTGCTGTGCTATAAAGGGTAAAATATAGAATGCTTCTCAATATCCCCATTTTACAAATTTGAAATCTTTCCTAGGACTAAATGGATAAAAGGATAAAATTTATGGCAAGTTCCCAGCCCATTTCTAAGCAAATTCAACAATTATTTTAAATAATTGCAACACAGAATACTTTTATCTAATGCCATGGAGCAAATATTTACTTACTATTAGTGGATTTCTTGTCTAGCTAAAGAAATATTCACCCTCTAACCACAATTATAAGAATACTTCCCTAAAGAATGTACTCTTAATATATAATTTATTTTGCATCTTATAATAATTTATTTAAAATTAGTTTACAATCTAGTTTATAATCTAATTTCAAATTAGATTTTATTTTATTCTTGTGCATTTTGCACATAGTTTTCTTTTGGTAGCATTGATTTTTTTTTTAAACACCAAGAATAAAACATGTAATTTGATATTCTCTCATAATACATATAATAAATTTATCAAACATTATATACATTTTACTGCATATTTTATGTTTATTTTTGTTATATATACATATTTAATACACATAAATTCTCACATTGATATTGATTTTACACATACACAGATTACATCTCTTTCTGATGTCAATTTCATCCACCCCCATGTATCAATACAATATTCTTTGGTTAACATAGTTTTTTTATTTTCTTAATTAATTTATTTTTTATTGTGGTTTAAAATCAAAATTTTCACAATACATACCAATATTTGTAAAATGATATATAAATATATATGCATATATGTGCATTTGCTTACAAAAATGTTATTTATATATATATATAAATATATTTTAAGAGGTACTTAGGTTACCGAAAATATTACACAGAATCCCCTGGGATTCCCATGTTGCCCACCTCCCACACCTCCCACCACATCCCACACAAACATCTCCCACAAGTGTGGCCCACCACCCTCAATGGACTTACACATCCTGGGGCCTTGCGACCAACCATAGACCACAGTTCACATCATATCTCTTAAAACACATGTAATCAACCTAGAGTTTATTTGACCAACATACTAGTAATTCTTTCACAATTATTCTTTTAGTAGTGTGGGGGTGCACAAAAGAGAGAAAAAGGAGGAGGAGTAGAGAAGGAAAGGAGAAAGAAAAAAAAAGAAGGAAAGACAGCCTTCTCTTTTGGAATTCTGATTCAAGTTGCATTAAATGTATAACTTAACAAGATATGCCATTATTTTAATATTAGAAGTCTTCCCATCTAGGAACATAATATGCTGCTCCAGTTATTTAAATTATTTTCTAAGTTCTTCAATAAAATGCTGTGGTTTTCTTAAATTAGGATCTGGATGTTTCCTGATAGTATATTTTTTCTTGAAAAAGTTTTTATAATCAATGGGATGTATGATATGATTATTTATATATATGCTAATTTCCTTTTAGCTAAAATACCTTTAGATTTGAATCTATTCAGTTTCAGAGGTAAATAATACTACCATCTACAAATATTTTAAAAAGTGTTTATTTTATACTATCTGTAATTTTAACCTGGTACTTGAGATGGATGATAACCCTGTCTTGTTTTGAGGTTAATGGAAATTTTAAAAAATGGTATTAGTTATTATTTGTGAAGGTTAAACTCATATTGGTCAAGTAATGATGCCTGGGTGTTTGTTCAAACAAACACTGTGAGTACATTTCCTGGACTTAATTATTAGTAAGTTGCTTACATCCATGGTTGATTACATCTACAATCAACTGAGGAGATTGTCTTCAGCAATGCAACATCTGATCCAATCAGTAAAAGGCCTTTTAAGGAGAAGTGATAATTACAGCAGTCAGAAGAGAGAATTCCCATCTCTACTTGAGCCAGCCAGCTTCTCTTGGGGAATTCATTGAAAACGTGATCAGAGTTCCCAGCTTGTGAACCACCTAATGGAACTTGGACTTTTTTCATCCCCACAGTTCTTGGGACAATTTTACAAAATTTCATACGATTTACAGATATCTTCTGTTGTTTCTGTTTCTTTAGTGAACCCTAATACAGCATTTTAAAAATAAGCATTGCGGAGGTGTAAACTAACTCCTTTTATATATAATTTGGAAATTTTGAAAATGGTGGATGGATTTCATCAGACACTTTCAAGTGTTGATTACTATGAGATTGAAATTAAAAAGAAATAAATAAAAACCACACACACAACACGTTCACTGTGGCCAAATACATGATTTAAAAATATTGATGTAAAGGGATACAATACTATGGATACAATGGTTTAAAAACATTGATACATAGGGATACAATTCAGCTATCTATCTGTCTGCTATTAGGTAAACACATATATAACTCAAACTTGACTGATTGAGGTAATATTTTCTTTATTCTTGCTTAGATTTTACACAGTTCATCTCTCAAATTCCTTTATTAAAAAAACCATACATTTTAAACCCTCTATCATTATACTTTTATGTAGAAATCTTTTTATCTTTTGTTTGATGCCATTTTATTTTACATATTTTTAAAGACTATAAAGTTTATGACTTTATATGTTCTTCATATGTTCTTTACATTTGTAAAAT
This sequence comes from Tolypeutes matacus, assembly GCA_026826555.1. Taxonomy (NCBI): domain Eukaryota; kingdom Metazoa; phylum Chordata; class Mammalia; order Cingulata; family Chlamyphoridae; genus Tolypeutes; species Tolypeutes matacus. The sequence goes on from JAKSZT010054457.1 coordinate 3,891,304, forward strand.
ATTTTTCTTTTTGTCTTTCTAACAAATTAGCATAACTAATATGTTAGCAAATACAAATGCACAACCATATAATTGGTTTTCCACACATATATTGACTCTTCACTTTATTACCAATATTTTCCATCACATACTGTTGGATGATTTTTGAAAATGACATATAGAAGGATTTTTTAAATACAAATCTTTTGATTTCAATTAAGAAAGTCAAGGTTTCTTATCAGTTGTGATAATTTCATGTTTATACTCTTTTGTACATTGTTGCTGTTTTCCCTTTTGACTTAATTTTCCTTGATTATACTGCACTGATTAAGTCCTTTTTAATTCCTTCCCCTTAAAATTCTGCTATTGTGAAATTCCTATCTTTGATTGTGATATTTAAATATTGTGTCTCAAATTATATTCATAAATTAAATAACAGCTATCCTCCCTGGAGCTATGTGACCATCTGCCTCCAAAATATAGATGAAGAATTTCTCTACTCCCTTGCTTCTTTCTGCTCCTTATGTCCACTCTTAGAATCTAGTTAAAAAGGAAAACTCTGACTCAGTCATAAACCTAAATTTCTAGTTCCCTGAAAACCATAGGTGATTATGGTATGTTGGAGATATGAACCCCAGAAGAACATGTTCTTATGCTTAATTCACATTTGAGGGGTGAACCCATTGTTACTAGGACATTTTGATGAGATTATTTCCATTAAGGTATGGCCCAATTCAATGAGGATAGGTTTTAATATTATTATTGGAAGCCTTTATAAGCAGAATGAAATTCAGACAAATAGAAGGTTGCAGGAAGCAAGAAGCTGAAGGTCAAAGGAAACTAGAGGAGAAGAGAGATGCCAGGAGAGGCCACTATGTGCTTTGCTATGTGACAAAGGAGACAAAGAATGCCCAGTTAGCCCCAGAATGCCATAGTCTTTGGGAAGAAAGTACAGCCACGATGGTGCCTGGTTTTGGATTTCTCCTAAGCACAAATCCAAGAAAACAACCCATTGCATGTTGAGTATCCAAGGAAACTAAAACAGTGACATATCTCTCTGCTGATATGTGCTGTGATTAGAAAGAAGTGTTTGCTTCCACACTGCTGTGGGTACTGCTGCCACAAACAACTAATAGAGGTTATCTTTCAAGCTGATGTCATGTTCACTCAAAAATGGCAATTCTATAAGTTAATTTGAAAATAACTTTGCACCATATATTTAGACAAAATTAGAAAACAAAGAGTCATCTGTGATTTTTCCCTCTTAGGCATTAACAATTGTCCCCCAAAGAATCTGTAAACAAGTATTTACTACAACATATTTAAACCTAATTTTCTCTCAATTTTATCCCCTTTTTCTGTTCTAAATTTAGGCCTTTACCATTTCTTGCTTTTGTTATTATACAGTTGGTTAACTGGCTTCACTTTCTACTGTCCTCATAAATTCATTCTCCACGCCACTGCCAAAAAATGTATTTAAATTGCAATTAAGTGCTGTAACTCATCTATTAATACATAATGTCCTTTATTACATCTCCCATTTAATTTTTCAAAACATTATCCATAGTATTTAACATAAAATGTTCTGTATTATTTGTTCTGCAAGTTCCTCTCAAGATTTTTATCTTGTGAATACCTTTTTAATGCCTGTATTGATATTTCCAAATTATCACAGGCTTTCTTCTTTCTCCTCCTAACAATATTAAGCCTTCTAATCCATGAACACAAAATATCTTTCAATTTATTTAGGTCTTCTTTAATCTACTGCAATGCTTTTTTGAAGTTGTCAGTGCATATGTCTTGCATTTAGTTTGTTAAAATGTATTTCTATTTTATACTTTTCAATGCTATTGCAAATGGAATTATTCCTTAATTTCATTTTTAGAGTGTTCATTGCTAGCATATAGACAAACAATTGATTTTTATATATTGATCTTCTGTCCTGCACTGTTGCTGAGCTCATTTAATTAGTTCTAATATATTTTTTATAGATTCCTTAATATTTTATGTGTACGAGATCATGCCATCTGCAAATAGATAGTTTTACTTCTTCCTTTCCCCTCTGGATGTCTGTTTAGTTTGCTAATTGCTGCCTATGCAAAAATTCCAGAAATAGGTTGGCTTTTACAAAGGGAATTTATTTGGCATAAAAGCTTCCAGTTACAAGGCTGCAAAAATGTCCAAATCAAGGCAGCATCAGAGATGATTTCTCACCAAAGGTTGGCTGTTAGCATATCTTGGAGTCCTGCCATGTGGTGAGGCAAGATGGTGGGTCTGGTCTTTCTGCTTTCTCCTTGAGTTCCACTGTGGGCAACAAAGCATTTCATACTGGGCCTCATCTCTTTGAGCCTCTCGGGCTTCTCTGCAGCTGTAGGTGAACCTGGAGTTCTCTCTCACACAGCAGGGTCAAAACACCCACACAGCAGGGTCAAACACCCAAAGCAGGACAGACACCCAACATGGTTCATGCCTCACTGATGTAGTCCAATCAAAAGCCCTAAATCAATCTAATCAGGTGATCTAAACAAAGATCCCTTAATGGAATTTAATGCCTTCAAAGCGCCCCACACCCACAGGAATCAATTAATTCCAGAACATAATCTTTTCTGGGATTCACAATACTCAGAAGGACACAATGTCTTTTATTTATTTTCTCACCAAATTGCCCTACCTAAAACCTTCAGAAAAATATTGAATAGAAGTAGTGAGAGCAAATATCCTTGTTTTGCTCCTGTTCTTATGTGGGATCTTTCAATATTTTAGCATCAAGTATGATGTTTGCTGTGGGTTTTTCATTGGTACCCTTTATCAGGTAGAGGAAGTTACCTTCTATTCTTAATTTTTTGAATATGTTTTTTCATAAAAGGGTCTTGGATTTTGTCAAATGCTTTTTCTGTGCCAACAAAGATGATCATAAAGTTTTTGCCCTTTATTCTGTTTATGCTTTTGGGAATGGGGCTTTATTCCAGCCTTCAACCCCTGCTAGTGCCTTGCCCCTAACTCTCTGCTCTTGCTCTATTTTTAACTCTGAGCCTCTGCAATTGGTGCACCCTCTGGTTGAAACACCTTTGACTATACTATTTTTCTTATTAAACTATAATTTGTGTCAAACATGAGGCTAAATGTTCCTTTTCTTCTATATTCCCCAGAGTCCCAAAGACTGATTAATTGTTCTTTTCCCTTGTGCTCACTCATCGCCCACCAGGGTCACTACTATTGGTTGTACATTATGAGAACTTCACAATCCTGAGAGTGCCATTCATATTTCCAGTCAGCATAAATTTCTGTATTTATTAAAATATCTGATCAATTGTAGCACTGAGGAAGATCTAGGAGAGGGAATGACAGTAAGCTGCTCAGATTATATAACTATAATTGTTCATCACTGGAATCTCAGCCTTTAGCACAGTACAAAGTAAATCTAAGCCTACATTTGTGAAATAAATGGATTACTGAAGCATGAATAAATGAATGAAAAAGAGATTGGTATCAGTTTTGGTTGCTTATAGTCAGCATCATAAAATGTCGAAGTTTGCCTTGATTTCATTTCAGCCTCCATTTTAGTTGTTCTCTCTTAATGTTGTACTTGTTTTTATTATTTCTACTCTCGCCAATAACATTACTTCTTCTACTGTGTCTGTTAATGCTCTGACAAATGTCACCTTCAGGATAAAAGCTGATGAAACCTAAGGGTCAATGGATATTACCATTGCTATTTATTCCTTTCTTATCTCTAGTCTTTGTCCTTTTTTTTTTTTTTTTTATTTTTTTTTTTATTATGGGTAAAAATCAAAATTCTCACAATACATACAAACATTTGTAAAATGATATATAAATATATATGCATATATGTGTATTTGCTTACAAAAATGTTATTTATATATATATATAT